>CAUYRH010170695.1:0-25699 GCA_963574655.1 Perodicticus potto | reverse complement strand
CTCAAGCTGTCACCCTGGACAAAGTGCTGTGGCATCACAGCTCACAGCAACCTCCAATTCCTGGGCTCAAGCAAGTCTCCTGCCTCTGCCTCCCAAGTAGCTGGGACTACAGGTGCCCGCCACAACGCCCGGCCATTTTTTTTGGTTGCAGCCACCATTGTTGTTTGGCGGGTCAGGGCTGGATTCGAACCCGCCAGCTCAGGTGTACATGGCTGGCGCCTTAGCCTGTTGAGCCACAGGCGCCGAGCCGAATCCCTAATTTAAAAAAAAATTTTTTTTAAAAAGGGCGGGTGCGGAGGCTTATGCCTATAATCCCATCACTTTGGGAGGCTGAGGAGAGTGGATTACTTGAGGCTGGGAATTCTAGACTACCATCTGTACCAAAAAAAAAAAAAAAAATTTTTTTTAAATAGCCAATCATGATGGCGCATGCCTCTAGTACCAGCTACTCAGGAGGCTGAGGGAGGAAGATCGCTTGAGCCCAGGAATGTGAAGCCACAGTGAACTAGGATCACACAACTACAATCTAGCCTGGGTGACAGATGAGACCCAGTCTGCAATAAAAAATTTTTAAAGAGGCTATACATTATGGCCTTTAGGAGCCTTCTCCTATGCCAAGTAAAAGTTTCCCACAACACATAGGATGAGACAAGGGGGCTCACAAAGACCTATGTAGTGTCTTGAAAGTATTTTTGTGGACTTATTTCAGAAGATTAATGAATTTGCTGAACTGGACAGAAAGAATCTGAGGCTAAGCCTGCTATAAACAGAAACCGCTTCACAAACTAGGAAGTACCAGTACAGATCCCCAGCAAGACCAGAACACTACAGAAAATCAGAAGTGTCTGAAAGTAACACCATGGGAGGGGTGGCGGATTCAGCAAATACAAATTCAGGACACCTAGGTACATCTGAATTTCAGATAAACAATCAACAAATTCAGTGGCTCGCGACTGTAATCCGAGCACTCTGGGAGACTAAGGCAAGTGGATTGCTAGAGCTCAGGAGTTTGGGACCAGCCTAAGCAAGAGCGAGACCCTGTCTCTAAAAAATAGCTGGGTATTATAGCAGTCACCTGTAGTCCCAGCTACTCGGGAGGCTGAGGCAAGAGAATCACTTGAGCCCAAGAGTCTGAGGTTGCTTTGAGCTATGATGCCACGGCACTCTATCCTGGGAGACAAAGTGAGACTCTGTCTCAAAAAAAAAAAAAACAGTACTTTTTAACACATGCATATCTCATGCAATATTTGGACCATATTGTCTCCAAAAAGATATTTATTATTCACTTGAAATTTATAGCTAGCTGAGCTTCCTATATTTTATTCACGAACCCTAATCTTGAGGTGTAACCATCATCATAAGCAAATCCAACTCCTAAGAAGGCCAACGTCAAAGGTACTGAAGACGTCAACAGTTAAAACACATTTGGCTGCTACAAACTGACCAAACTTTCTTGAAGGCAGTTGTTCTTAATCCTGATTACACATTGGAATTAACTGGGAAATTTAAACAATGAAAAGAAAAAGAAGCCCATGTCTACCCCTAGGGATTCACTTTAAACTGTTGTGGGGTGGGATCCAAGTGATGCTAATGTGTTGCCAGGGGTGAGAAGCACTCCTTCAAGGGAAAAGCTGTCCATTCCTACCTAGTCAGCAAAAAAACTTCCCTGCAGTGGTGAGGGATCAAATGAGCCTTACGTACTTTATCCGCGATTGTAAGGTTCCTGAAACTAATAACTCACAGTGAATTCACATAGAAAATAGCCCCGAATGTACTAACAACAATTTGGCGAATAGACAGATTTGGCTTCCGTGTAGTTCTCATTATTAAAGTAACATTCCTAATCACACCCTTTGTCCTAGTAATTCCACTGTGGAGAATGTCTTAAGGAACTATTCAGAAATCCAGATGAATATTTATGTATAAAGGGGCTAATCATAGTAGATGTAAAGAAAAATTAACATTTGTGTTAAAAATTCAATAACAGGAAAGGGCCTAAACAAATTTGGATATACAATTATGTTGAAATACGACAAAGCCAATGAAATCGTTTTTCGTGAAATATTGAATTATGAGTAAAAATATTAATAATATGACTTTAAGAAGCAGAATATAAAACTGTATATACTTTAGAATTTTTATAATTAAACACACAGGAAAAAAAAGATAGACATGTACTACAACATTAGTAAGTATTTACTTCTGGGCTGGGTGTGGTGGCTTATACCTGTAATCCTAACACTCTGGGAGGTCAAGGCAGAAGAATCACTTGAGGTTGGGAGTTGAAGACCAGCCTGAACAAGAGTGAGAGGCCATCTCTACTAAAAGTGGAAAAATTAGCCACGTGTTGTGACAGGTGCCTATAGTCCCACCTACTCAGGAGGCTGAGATAGGAGGATTGATGAACCCCAGAGGTTGCTGTGAGCTAGGCTGATGCTATGGCACCCTAGCCTAGGCAACGGAGTGAGACGCTATCTTAAAAAAAAAAAAAAAAAAGAAAGAAAGGAATAAAACAAAATACTGCAATAGTTGGATATTATATCAGTTAATTTCATAGCCTTGTTTTGGCTTTTAGCTTTCAACACTATTGCTTAAAAGGTTTTAAGGGGCTAATGAGTACCTGTCCACACTCACTCCAAAGTGAGACTGGGAATTCGAGACTACCATCTGTACAAAAAAATCTGGCTCAAAGTGTTCAATTGGCTGTAAGTTTTTATGGCTCTAAATCTCTCCTCCTAGCCACAGGGGGTCCCATTGTGGGGCTAAATAGACTTAGGACAAATAACTACACCACCCTGTCAATGACTAGAGAAAACTGAGTTTGGTCGTCACTGCTACCTTAGGCATATCTTTGCCAAAAGGGGGGACTGTGGAACTAAAAAATAAAATCCTAAACTCCCCACTAATGGTAAAGACCCATCTGGCCCAAGAGGACCCCAGAAAAACCCTCAAATTGAGTTCCAGCTGGGCATGGTGGCTCACATCTGTAATCCTAGCACTGTAGGAGGCTGAGGCAGGTGGATCACTTAAGATCAAGAATTCAAGAGCATCCTGAGCAAGAGTGAGACCCCATCTCTACTAAGAATAGAAAAATTAGACGGGTGATATGGGGTCACCTGTAGACTCAGGTACTGGAGAGCCTGAGGCAGGAGGATCACTTGAGCCCAGGAGTTTTAGGTTGCTGTGAGCTAGGCTGAGGCCATGGTACTCTAGCCTGGACAACAGAGTGAGACTCTGTCTCCAAGAAAACCCCCAAACTCCCTGAGTTCTCAGCCATAGTGAGATGTCAGGTATGCAGCAGAATTACACATGCACATGTTTTCTTTCCATAAATGTTCATGACTCCTCCTATAGCTTGTTAAATATGTATATTTAGCCATCTCACCCAGTATAAAATCCTGATCTTTTTGTCTGTTATACCCGAGGTGAGTGGAATAGAGAAACGCCCAGCACACTGAGTCCGAAGTAAGCCGGGGTCCTTTATGGGCCGGCATCAAGAGTGGGCTTATGCCTCAAAGTCTCTCGACACCCGGATGCAGGGGTATAAACTTTTTATAAGATGCTTTCGGTAGGGGAGGAGGGGTCCTTAACGAAAGCCAAGTTTCATAAAAGCTAACACCTGCACGGTTAGATCTGTAGGGTAAGGGGAGTGCTTACGAGGGAGAGCTGTGGTTTCACAGGATAAACCACAGCTAAACTTTTTTGCTAAACTTTGCAGCTTTCAGCTGAGCTTAAAGGAGGAGTGTTGAAAGCCCTTAGCAAAATGGTCTAAGTCTGGCTCTATGTACAAAATGGAGTTAGGGCATTACATGTCTTGCCCTTGAAACACTGAAATTTATAGTCTGGCTTGTGGCAGAAATGGATAGGTGTCCACAATGGATGCAGAACTAGGTTGCAGTGGAGATGTTAAGGCTAGTTTTATTGAACGGAGAGGGTGGCCCACCTGGGCAGTGCAAAGTTGGTATCTGAGCCCAGAGGCAGTTAAAGACCCCTTTATATGGGGCTGTAGAGGGTGAGCAAATTCCACAGCTTGCCTACAAAGTTAGGGTCTATTGGCACAGTGTTCTTGGGGGATGGGGCTAGCCAGATCCTTTGTGTCTTTGTCTTGGTGGGGGTGGGGGAGGAGGAAGAAGGAAAAGGGTTTATGTGTGGCCGTTTTAGGCCCCCAAATAGAAACTGTGTTTTCCAACTGGCCAGAATCAGAAGGACTACTGCAAGCTGAAAACCCTTCACAAGAAGTAAAACTCTCCTTTTTCCAGAGTATAAACCTCATATATGTCTCTTTTTTTGTTAGCATTAGTATACATTTTGAATTTTTTTTTTCTTTCAACATTTTTAAAATTCATTACATTGTCTTCTGGGGATTCCACTGTTTTTAATGAGAATTCAGGCATCATTCTTACTGTTTCATCCTTTAATGTATCTGCCCCTTTTCTCCAATGGTGCTTAAAATAGTCTCTTTAGTATTGGTTTCCAACAGTTTGACCATGATGTGCTTTGGTGTGGTTTTCTTTGTATTCATGCTGCTTGAATTTTCCTAAGCTTCTCAGATCTGTGAATTGATAATTTTTTGAATCAATTTTTGAAAATTCTTAGGCATAATTTTTCCAATATTTTTTCAAATATTTTCTCTCTCCTCTTTTTTAGGGACTTCCATTACAAATACATCATTTGATGTTGTCCTGCAGTTCTCTGATACTGTTTTTCTTAACTTTTTAATTTAGTTTAGCTTATCTGTCTTGATGGATCAGTTTGGATGTATTTTGTTAATCTGTCTTCAAGCTTACTGATCTTTCTTTCTGCTCTATTCAGTCTGCTAAGTCTTTCAAATAAATTTTTCATGTCCATACTAGAATTTCCATTTTATTCTTTTGGAGCATTTCAAATTCTCTGCTGAAATTTCAAATCTGTGGACACATTTTGCTCAGTGTTTTTATGAACACTTTAACAAGGTTATGATGTTTATCTTAAAGTTTCTGTCTGCTGATTCTAATATCTAGGTCAGTGGTTCTCAACCTGTGGGTTGTGACCCACAGGAACTGTATTAAAGGGCCGCAGCATTAGGAAAGTTGAGAACCACTGATCTAGGTCATTCTGGTTTTATTGGCCGTTTTTCTCTCGGTTGTTCATCACATCTTCTTGATTTTTTTTACATGTCCTCGACTTGTAGTTATTTTCTAATTGAAAAAAGAAAACACTGATGGGCAGATGCACCCCAAAGGGTCTCTTCATCCTCCTTCCCTGGTCTTGCTGCTGCCAGGTGTTCAGTAAAGACTTAGGAAGACTTGATGGTACGTGCTCCTAAGGAAATCTCTCCACCCTCCTTTCCTATCCTTAACTTTCATTGGGACCTGACCATGAAGTTGGTAAAGATCCTACAAAGGAGAATTGTTATGCATTTGAGACTTTTGAGAGTTTGAATACATCAAGCCAGCTCATGAAAATTTATTAAAAGTTCAACTGATTTCCCCTTGCATTTGCAAAACGTCACCGTCTATAATGGGTTTGCTCTTGCATCTGCCAGACTCCTCTGATGGAAGCATCCCTGAGTCTCGCTTTCCTAGCAAGAGCTCTTTCCACTCTGTCATAGTTTATTTTAACTTCTTTATCCTCAGCTCTCTGGTGTTTTTTTAGCAATGATTTTGTAGTTTATCCAACACAGAGACATTATTACAGTGGGAGTGATAGTTTCTTGAAAGTTTCTGTAGCCTAACTGGAAGTGAAAGTCTAAATGTTTCTTTCAAAAAGATGCATAAACTTAATATATATGGAGAGTAACAGTAAAGTTTCTGACATCTGCAGACTATCAGGTTATCCATCTCTCCCCATATCTTGGGACCACATTTAACACTAACTTGCCTCAGAGAAACCAGTCACATCTCTTAGCTGAAGCTGTATCCCTGCCAGGAAAGCCCAGAAAGGCAAACGTATCAAAGGCCCATTGCTACAAAAACATCTGCTATTATAATAAAAGACCACTTGTTTTTAAATGGAACTGGGGAAAAATGAAGTGAAAAGAATTTACCTCTATTTCATCAAATCAGATTTCTGATATCACTTAAAATACTCTTTATCCTCATTTCAATATGTTTTCAGTTCTTTATCCAGGCTGCCCTATCATCCATGATATCATCCATGGAACCAAATCCAGAAACCAATTTTTCTAACAAAGCTGCTGAATCTGAAGAGAGAGTCTAACTTTCTGCTTGCCAACAAACTTGAGCATACCCAGAGCATCTGCTATTTCACATGCAGAAGAATAGGAGAGAAAAGGCATTGACTGCAGAGCCCTTTGCCCCATGATTCTCCTGATGCAGGAGAGAGTAAAAGAGGTGAAACACGAACCTTCCTTCCCCCCAGTGTTTGGCTAATTGCTCTAAGCTTCATTACTTAGAAGGATACAATTGGTAGGTTCAACAAGAAATTACCTAAAAATCCATATTTCATTGGTTTTAAATCATTAAGAACTTCATGATCACAAACTCTTGGGACCTCACCTAGGGTGTATATTGCAAGGGTACATGTCAAATACATTATGAGTAGAGTATAAATGTCTTAACACAATAACTAAGTAAGTGAGGTGAAGGCTATGTTAACCAGTTTGATGTAAGCATTCCAAAGTGTATATAAAATAAGCACATTGTACCACATAAATGCATAAGTGTATGTAGTTATGATTTAATAAAAAAAATCTGACAAGGGGCCATGATTCAGGTGGCTTCAGCTGCAGGAGCGTTGAAATGCCTGTGCCCTCCAGGAACAGAACCATCAGGATCGCCAAGGGGGAAAACACATTTATTTGTAGAACAGATGAAGCAATGGTTAGAAAAAGAAGAACGGTCTAAAAGTGGTCATCTCAGCTTACATATTTAGGACTAGAAAGAAAAGAACAGTGTAAACCCATGATAAATAGAAGAAAGGGAGAAAATGAACAAGAATAATGTAACAAAAATGGCCAAACAGTAAAGATAAACCAATTAAACCAAAAGTTCTACCTTTTAAAAATAATAAAATTGATAAGGGTGGTGCCTGTGGCTTAAGGAGTAGGGCATCAGCCCCATATACCACAAGTAGTGGGTTCAAACCCAGCCCTGGCCAAAAAGTGCAAAATTCATAAATAAATAAAACAATTTTTAAAAAATTGATAAACCTTTAAACCAGTGGTTCTCGACCTGTGGGTCACAACCCCTTTTTAACAGTGAAAATACATTGCGGCATTAGGAAGGTTGAGAACCACTGCTTTAGACTGATCAAAAGAAAACAAAAATTACCAATATCAGGAGTTAAAGGGGAGATATAACCATTCCTATGAATATTAAAATGATAGAAAGGAATAACATAAATGAATAATAATTTCAATAATTTATGAACACAATGAAATTACCTATTCCTTCAAAGAAGCAAATTACACAGGCTCCCTCTGTCAAGAGAATTCTAACTAATAACACTAAATATAAAAGGTGATTTCTGCTTTAAAATAAGAAGCAAATTACAAAAACTAACAGAAGAAAAAGAGATAATCTAAATGATACTATATATATGAAAGAAATTGAATTCTTTCTGATTTAAAAAAACAAATCTTTTCACAAAGGAAGCACCAACCCAGATGGCTTCATTGGTGAAGTCTACCAAAATATGTAAGGAAAAAAATAACACCACCAATCTCATACTCACACTTTCAAAAAAGAGGTGGAGGGAACACTTCCTGTAACGTTTCATGATGTCTGTATTATCCTGATAAGAAAAACCAAGTCATTCTATGAAAAGAAAACTACAGATGACTATTTCTCATTAACATAAATATTAGCAAATCAATTCTACTCATATGCAAAAAGGATAATGCATGCAACTTAGGGTTATCCCAGAAATGTAGAGTCAGTTTAACATTTGAAAAATCAATGTCGTTCATGACACTGAAGAGAAAAATCATCATAGCAAGAGAAGTTAAAAAACTCTACAAAAACAAACATTTATGAATATAAAAAAAAAACTCTCATGAAAAGTATTGAAATAGAAGGGGATTTTCTCAACCTAGCAAAGGATGTCTATTTTCTAAATAAATCTATGGTTTCTACATCTGGACAGAGAACTAAGATGACAGAGGAGAGACAGTATCTAAAAAAAGGAAGAGGAGATTCCACAAAAAGTAATTCCAGTCCCTCAAGAGATTAAAAAAACCCTCATGATCACAAAACCACTTATGACAATGAAAGCTCAAGTTAAGAGACAAAAATTGTAGATAAAAATCCTTGTAAAGATCATGAGAAGCATAGATTAGAAGCAAAGAACAATAGAGAATCAAGTGGCAATAAACCATATCTGTAACTCACCAGACACATAAATCAAGAAGGAACAAATTAGCAGGCAAATCGATAAGAATGCAATCCATCCGAATCCCCCAGTGTCACTAACTTTCCCCGACTTAACCAGAACCCCTGATGAGGCTGTTTTTGAACCAGAAATTGAAGGACATGATGCCAGTAATGTACACTAGGAGGACAAGGATCCACTCCTATGACCCAAACACCTCCCCCAAGGCACCACCTCTGACAGTAGGGATCAAATTTCAACATGGGGTTTGGAGGGGACAAGTATCCAAACTATATCATGTCCTTATAAAAGAGGCTAAGAGATGCCACTCACCCCTTCACCATGTGAGGACACAGCAAGAAGGTGAAGGTCACAGCAAGAAGGTCAGCGAGGACACTGACCACGAACCAGAAATCCACCACCAGATACTGAATCTGCCAACACGTTGATCTTGGACTTTCCAGCCTCCAGAACCATGAGATATAAATTTCTGTTGTTTATAAGCCACTTAGCACATAGTATTATTTTTTATAATAGCCTGAATAAACTAAGACACGCCTAAACTTGAGAAAAAATATTTATAAAGCCATTACTGGGACAATTGCAATTTCAATCCAGACTCTAGATTAGATGATAGTATACTGATGTTAAAATTCCAAATGTGGATTATTGCATAGTGGTTAGGCAAGAGAATGACCTCACACTTAGCAAACCCACACTGATGGGTTTGGGAGTATGTATTACACATTGAAAGTTCTCCCCCTCACAGGGAAAGACCGGGAGAGAAACGGAGAGAGCTTTTCTCTCCCCACTTGAGTTCTCTCTCTCTACCAGGAGCTTTAGTGTTTTCTGTATTCTTTTCTGTAAATAAATTTTGTCTTACCACTGGAAAAAAAAAAAAAGATCATTACCTAAAATTCACTCTTCCATTCAATGAGGACATCTGGTAGCTAATATGATGAGTTACAAAATTTCTACCTTATTCAACTTAGTTATCCCTGTAAGTTATTTGACATAGAAATAAGAAAATTATTAAAAATTATAGTTAAACAATTAATTGAAGCTTAATTGGCTTAACTGATATGCACCCCCAAACCTCCAAAATTCAATAGGGTCAGAGTGGAGAAAAGAATAAAAGGTGGAATTGAGGCACCTGAAATTTTATTTTCTTCCTGTTTACACTACAAAGCTCTCTTTCAACTCTTTACAGAAAATTCTTCCATGATTTCAAAAGGCTTTTAAAATAAAAGGTTTAACAGTCACTGAGCTTTTAACTTTATTTTTGATCCTAAAATGACCTTAAAATTCTTAATGTTGCTATGTAAATTTCTCCCTTCCCTCCTAAATATCCTAAATTTTATCTTTTTAAATGAGAAAATAGGTTTGTAAGAGCCCAGCACAGACAGATTTCCCAGTAATAGAAAAGAGAAAGTATTGTCTTGGGAAAGAAAAGATTTTGGGGAGCTCTGCAAATGTGTAATAACAACAGGAGAAATCTGAATACCTGGCTGTTAACATTAACATTGATGTTGGATCGAGGAGATGGCAAAGAACTGTTCTCCATTTCAAGCTGTTTGAGCTTCTCTGAGGCATCTTTCAACACTGAAAGAAATGACAAAAATAGACTCTCAGTCTGCTAAGCTGTCATAGCTGTGTGAGAATATAGTTTGTTTTCCTAATACTAGTTATCATCAATTAAAAGTAATAATACACATAAACACAAAATAAATATATTTTCTTTCCATAACCAGACAACTCTCCATTAATTTGATTAAGAGTCAATCCTAAGTGGGAACATGCTCTTTACCTGCAGCCCTCCTAAAAAGAAACTGGATGTAGAATCTTAATAGCTTACGTACTTAAGGTTTCCCCAGTCAAAAGACTAGAAAAGCAGAGAGCACTAGCAGAGAGAACTCGTAACCTGATCTTTTCTTTCATAACCACAACACAAGCTCATGTCTAACCTCACACTTTGCCATCATCATTGGCCCTCATTACACACCATTTTAAACTAAACTTACATGGAGCAAACTGATTCAACATAGTATACATTGGTAAAATCAGGTGTGATACAGGACATGCATTTTGTCTTCATAATGTTCTTCTTAGCTGCAAAATACAAAGTCCTCTAGCCACTGAAAACAAAATATATTAATCACAATTCATTTTAAAATAAATTCTACTTAAGGAAATCATCCTGGAATAATCTTATTTTGTAGGGATTAATTTGGTGTGAGTTTAAATTTTGACACTGTTATTGACAAAAAAAGTTGTTGAATGACTAATTTCTAAACATCACATAGAAGAAAGAAGAAGGAAACTTTGAAATTATGTCCTCCGGGTCAAGGAATCTTTTAAAAGTGCTCATCACATCAATTAGCCCATGGATTCTCTCCCTATCTGCACATTAAAATCAGATGGGAGCTTTAACAAAAGTACTCATTCCCAGGGCTTACCCTAGAATAAAATTATATCAGAGTCTCTGGAAATAGGATTCTGGCACTGGTAGTTTTTAAAATTCTCCAGGTGATTTTAACGTACATCTAAAGTTGAAAAATCACTAATTCAACAGTGGTCTTCTCAAAATCTTCCCTACTTATTTACTTAGCTGCCATCTCCTTTTTTTTTTCTTATGCTTCAAATTACTTGATACTAAGACCACAAATGCTCATAAATCAGTACTTTTTTTGGTTGAATTAAAGCTTCTTCTGCTATTTCTGTTTGTCTGAGGGAACATCCTGAGATGTCGGGTAAGTTGTTTAGAAAAAAAGTTACTATTTGTAATTATTTACCTATGTCTATCAGGATATTGATATTACAACCAAAATAAAATACAGAATAGAATGGAAACCAAGATTGATAAGAGCGTAACACTTAACATAAATGCTCTAATTATTCTCATTGGTTGACTTTGAGCAAGTGTTATAAATCAACCAAGTCATAGTCATGAAGCCTCTGTACTATGCAAGAACTTCCTTTGCCACTTGAGTCTCAATAGCATTCAAGTTCTGCTTGAATATTCTCTGTAATGAAGAATTCACTTTTAGGTATCTATTTCTATTATATGATAGAAACAGTTTAAAAATACTTCCCTATTCTGGTGCAAAATCTGCTCTCCTATACTTGCAAATTGCTTATCCAGGATTTACCAAGAGTGCCATAAAATAAATTCTCTGATATACCAGATTTTAAAATATTTGAGGAGTTTTGTCATATCTGATCTTTTCTTCTCTAGGCATCTGTACTTCATTCTACCATGTTACCCTAACCTAATCCAATCTGCTAAAAAGCATTTGCTAATATATTATTATAGCACTGGAAAAATTAAACTTTTCTGAATTCACATAATGGACATAAAATAGAAAAAAACTGAAATCAATATTGCCATGTTTATAAAAGAGAAGATTATTTTTATTTTAACCCTGGAAATACTTTGCATTAAGCCAGTCTTGCCTCTGGATGAATCTAAATCCTTAAGGCATTAGTTTTCTACAGCTCATATCTTTCTGGTGACAAATTTCTAACAAGAGGTGGAATCCAGGACAGGGCTGTCAAAACTGACTAACAGAAAGATACTACTGTAGACAAAGTACATGAGAAATAATAATGGAGAATGTTTTCTTAATCCAATAATTGACTACTAGTCTTTAAAGAAATTGGATTAGAATATTTCTCTGAAACCATCAGAAAAATGTAGTAAGTTAAAGTTAATTCTTTTTTTTTTTTCTTGAGACAGAGCCTCAAGCTGTCACCCTGGATAGAGTGCTGTGACATCACAGCTCACAGCAACCTCCAATTCCTGGGCTCAAGCGAGTCTCATGCCTCTGCCTCCCAAGTAGCTGGGACTACAGGCGCCCGCCACAGCGCCTGGCCATTTTTTGGTTGCAGCCGTCATTGTTGTTTGGCGGGCCCAGGCTGGATTCGAACCCACCAGCTCAGGTGTACATGGCTGGCGCCTTAGTAAAGTTAATTCTTATTTCTCTGATCTCACACCAACACGAACAATTTAACCATGTTATATGACCATAAAAATAGCCATGATATATGGTAATATTTGTTTGTAGTGGTTACTTAGGGTACAAAAAAAAATTTTTAACACCACCACCATTTTCCAGTTGTACTTCAGCATGTTCCATTAACCAGAAGCACTATATGACTGTTTTTTTTTTTTTTTTTTAAAGCACAGTCTCATTCTGTTGTCCAGACAAGAGTGCCATGGTATCAGCCTAGCTCACAGAAACTTCACGTTCCTGGGTTCAAGAAATCCTCTTGCCTCAGCCACTTGAATAGCTGGGACTACAGTGTCCACTATGATGTCCAGCTAATTATTTCTATTATTAGCAGAGATGGGGTCTCATTCTTGCTAAAGCTTGTCTCAATTCCTGAGCTCAAGGGATCCCCCTTGACTCGGCTTCCCAGAGTGCCAGGATTACAAGCACAAACCACTGTGTTTGGCCCACTGTGTGATTTTCCACTAACACTTATTTCTTTTCTTTCTTTCTTTCTTTTTTTTTTTTTTACATTTTGTCCTTTTATTCACAAATTTTACACATTGATTTATGGATGGACACCAGTTTTTTGTTTTGTTTTTCCTGAACACTCATTTTTCTTTTTCTTTTTTTTGAGACAGAGCCTCAAGCTATCACCCTGGATAGAGTGCCGTGGCATCTCATCTCACAGGAACTTCCAACTCCTGGGCTCAAGCAATTCTCCTGCCTCTCCCTCCCAAGTAGCTGGGACTACAGGCACCCACCATGACACCTGGCTAATTTTTGGTTGCAGTTGTCATTGTTGTTTGGTGACCCGGGCTGGATTTGAACCCACCAGCTCAGGTATATGTGGCTGGCACCTTAGCCACTTGAGCCATAGGCACAGAGTCTTTTATTCTTTTTGGGACAGAGTCTCACTATGCTGCCCTCAGTGGAGTACTGTGGCGTCACAGCTCACAGCAACCTCAAACTCTTGGACTTAAGGAATTCTCTTGCATCAGCCTCCAAAATAGCTGGGACTATAAGTGCCTGCCACAACATCTGGCTATTTTTTTGTTATGGTTGTCATTGTTGTTTAGCAGGCCCAGGCCGGGCTTGAACCTGCCAGCCTGGTGTGTATGGCTGGCACCCTAACCACTGAGCTACAGATGCCAAGCCAACACTTCTTATTTCTAAATTATTAAACACTATTGCTGTATTCTACACTCTTCAGAAGCAACAGTGTACTCACTGGCAGTTTTCTATGAGTCATTTAAAGATGATGTCTAGTTTTAGTCTACAAAAGAAATCAAAATTGGCAAGAACCACATAAATACAAGCTACTTTAAAATGAACATTCATTCCACAGAAAATCAATAGGAAACTCTTGCTTATAAAGAGGTTATGCTCTAATATTAAACCAAATCCAAATATATAGACATTTTCAATGAGCAATTTACTTCCTATTTTTAACCTTTGGAAAGGATTTTCTTAAAAACAGGCAGCATTGTTTCTGCATTCTTTCTTTTTATGGACCTATGCAATAATAAAATATTATTCATTCAACCCTGGGCCCTAGAAAATCTTTAAGAAAACTTTTTTTTTCTTTGTAAATTTCACTTAGGAAAATAAATACCATGTTTGAAAACTTTTAAATGTCTAAAGCATTATAATTATATACATTTAGTGGCCTCAATTCTGTTATCGTAAATATTTCAAAGTCCACTTCAATCAAAAAAAGTTAAGAAGGTAATAACAATTCTAAACTAAAAAGTTCAACTATTACATAAAATATTCTTGGAGAAACTGATTTAAATATCTCATTTCAAAGAGAGATGAAATAAAAAGGTGCCACTGATGTATTATAGAACATTTACTTACTCCCATATTCAACTTCAGATTCTTCTATGCCAATCTGCCTGGTGGCTACATTAATTTCATCCAGTGGTTGAGGTGTTTCCCTAGTGTCAGATGCTCCAATTATATCCCCAATGGTTGTTTCTAATACTTCTAGGCTATCTAGCAAATCAATATGCAGAGGCAAGCTGTAAAGGTAATAAAAAACTTATTTAGACCAAGAAATTTATCATTAAAAAAACTCATATTACACTTTGTCCTCTGAATCCATAAATTCTGCATCTATGTATTCAACTGACTGCAGACTAAAAATTTACAAAAGAACAGGAAATAATTCAAAGACAAAAATTACAAATAAAAAATAGTTTTACAGCTATCTACATAGCATTTACATTGTATAAGTACTCTAGTGATGATTTAAAGTATAAAGGAGAAAGTATGTAAGTTATAGCCCAAAACTACATGATTTCATATAAGAGGCTTAAGCATCCAAGGAATTTGGTATCCAAGGAGAGTCCTGGAATCAACTTCCCATGGATACGGAGAGACAACTATACTAAGAAAAATCTTTGCTGGAAAAAGTTTTATGAACGAGTTTGTATCTCAACTGGTTTTATTCATCTATTAAAGTCTCTTAGGTAGACTTTTCTTCAAAGCCCCAAAAGAATACACAGCAGAATATAAGGTCAGACAATTAAGTTCACGAACTCATCCTAGACAAAGTTTTTTTTTTTTTTTTTTGAGACAGAGTCTTACTTTGTTACTCTTGGTAGAGTACCATGGCGTCATAGCTCACAGCAACCTCAAACTCTTGGGCTCAAGCAGTCCTCTTGCCTCGGCTTCCCAAGTAGCTGGGACTATAGGTGCCCACCACAATGTCCACTAATTTTTTTGTTTTAGAGACAAGAGTATCTCTTGCTCAGGCTGGTTTCAAACTTGTGAGATCAAGAAATCCACCCACCTCAGCCTCCCAGAATGTTGGGATTACAGGCGTTAGCCACCATGCTCAGCCAAGAAAAAGCTCTTTGAAGGGTAGACTAGGCATTGGCATCAATACATGGCTTCCCAGGGGGAGTACTTCAAAAGTGACCACAGTGAGGTCATGTAGTACTTTTTCTCAGGTGAGTTCTTGAACTTAACTGTCTGACCTCGTATGTGTTCTCAAGTACACACAGAGTAATCACTAAGAAAGACCATATTCTTGTGTATAAAACAAGTCTGTATAAATTCAAAAGAATTCAAGCCATATAAAATATGTACTTTGATCATAACAGAATTAGAAGATAAAAATAATAAGGATCAAAAGGAAAAAAATAGAGAAAAATCAATTAAACCAATAGCTAGTTTTCTGATAAACTCAAAAATAATTAATAATTTCAAGTTGGACTAATCAGGAAAATAAAAAAATTCATATGTACTAGTAACAGGAATGAGAAGGGTGACATCACTATTGATCTTACAGATATGTATTAAAATCATCTAAGGAAATATTATAAACTTCATGACAAAAAATTTAACAACTACGATGATATGGATAATTCCTTGAAAGACATCAACTGCTACACGTCATTCCAGAAGAAATAGAAAACTGAACAGATACATAAATTGAAATAATAATTTAAAATTTTCCCAACGAGATTAGCTCCAGATGTCTTCTCTTGTAATTCTATCAAATGTTTAAAAGAAGAAATAATGCCTGGCCAGGTATGGTGGCTCACGTCTGTATTCCAAGCACTTGGAGAGGATTCGTTGGCAAAACTGCTTCAAGCCAGGTATTCAAGACCAGCCTGAGAGGGTCGGGAGAGGTGGCTCATGCCTATATTCCTAGCACAGGATTTGAAGAGCAGCCCGAGCAATAGTAAGATTCCAGTCTCACTCAAAAAAAAAAAAAGACATATGCTGACTAATGCAGAAAGATTTCTAAGGGTATGAAACACTGCATAAAGCTTTATGCCACCTGGAAGCCACTGCAAGCCAGTTCCAAGCTTAGAAAAAAACTGACATGTGAAGCATATGACAAATCATTTCAAGGTGGTGTTAAAGCTAAGGGACAAGGCATCCAAGACCTGCGAGGTCAGTCCTTGCTTGTCGTTGTCCTGGCCGGTAAGGACTTACTGCAGCTTCTCCAAGGACTAGTCCCCAGGGCCGCAGGGCTGGTTCCTCAATGCCAGCCAGAAAACCCAGAATTTGAATCCTTTATGGCTAATTTTTGTCAAAATAAATCAATGGGATGACCAAGCATGGTGGCTCATGCCTGTAATTCTAGCACTCTGGGAGGCGAAGGCGCGTGGATTGTTTGAGCTTAGGAGTTCAAGACCAGCCTGAGCGCAAGTGAGACCCCATTTCTACCAAAAAACAGAAAAACTAGCCAGGTATTGTAGCAGACACTTGTAGTCCCGGCTACTTGGGAGGCTGAGGCAGAGTATCACTTGAGCCCCAGAGTTTGAGGTTGCTGTATGTTATGATGCCACAGCATGTACCCAGAATGACAAAGTGAGACTCCATCTCAAAAAAAAAAGAATCAGTCAATCAATCAACAGGAGATAGTTTTCTCAATAAATGGTGCCAGGGCTCAGCACCTGTGGCTCAAGCGGCTAAGGTGCCAGCCACATACACCTGAGCTGGCAGGTTCGAATTCAGCCCTGGCCTGCCAAACGACAGTTGCAACCAAAAAATTGCAGGGTGTTGTGGCGGGCACCTGTAGTCCCAGCTACTTGGGAGGCAGAGGCAGAAGAATCGCTTGAGCCTAGGAGTTGGAGGTTGCTGTGAGCTGTGATGCTACAGCACTCTACCCAGGGTGACAGCTTGAGGCTCTGCCTCAAAAAAAAAAAAAAAAAAAATGGTGCCAGGAAAACCAGATATACACATGTAAAAAATATAAATGTAGACCCTACCTCAAACTATACACAAAAATGAAGTCAAAATGGATAAGAGACCTAAGTGTTTAGTGCTAAAACTATAAAACTTTAGAATAAAATATAGAGGAAAATAAATATTTGTGACTTTGGGTTGGGTAAAGTATTCTTAGCTAGCCATCAAAGGTGTGGGTCATGAAGTTGCACTTTATCACAATTAAAAATGTTCGAGCTTCTAAATACTCTTATGAAAACAGAAAGCCACAGATGGGGAAAAACGTTTGTAAATGATGCATCTGATAAGGAGTAAGTATGCAAAACATACAAAGAGCGCTTAAGACAACACAGTATATATTAGTTAAGACAGAATGAGGTCATCCCAGTAAGCCAATTTGATACGACTAAGGTCCCTATGAAGAAGAGAAATTTGGACACAGATATACACACAGGGAGAGAGCATCACGTGAAGATGAAGCAGAGATCAGGGTGAGACACCTATAAGCCAAGAAACACCCAGAGAGTGCCAGAAACCACCAGAAGCTAGGGAAGGGTCATGGAACAGATTCTTTCTCACAGCTCTCACAGGAAAGCAACCCTGTGACACTGTATCTCAAACTTCTAACCTCCTGAAGTGTAGGACAAAATTTCTGGTAAGTCACTGAGTTTGTAGTATATTGCCAATTGCAGTTCCAGCAAACTAATACATCTTATGTTCTAAATGTCTGAGGATAACTTACTAAAATTCATCCAGGCCATAAAAGAAAAGATGAAAAGTCCAAAAGGACGGGCTCAGCGCCTGTAGCTCAGCAGCTAGGGAGCCAGCCACATGACCAGAGCTGGTACGTTAGAATCTAGCCCAGGCTTGCCAAACAATAATGACAACTGCAACCAAAAAAATAGCTGGGCGTTGTGCCGGGCGCCTGTGGTCCCAGGTACTTGGGAGGCTGAGGCAAGAGTATCACTTGAGCCCATGAGTTTGAAGTTGCTGTGAGCTGTGATGCCATGGCACTCTGCTGAGGGTGACATAGTAAGACTCTGTCTCAAGAAAAAAAAAAAAAAAAAGAAAAAAGAAAAGTCCAAAAACACATACTACAATGGAATTCAAAGAACTATAAAGCGTTCTGCCTTTTCTCCTCCCCTACCCAAGAGAATGGGTCATTGTAAAGTCATATAAATAAATGAACGCTTTAAAAGAACCTGTCAAAGGGGACAGAGGCATCTTACTCTGTGAAAAAGGATTGCTGAGAATCAGTAATTACTAGGCTATGGATGTGGCATAGGGAGAGTTCTCAAGAAAGTCTAAAGTAGGAATCCACAAATTTGAGAGCATATGTAAATATAGTAAACCTTTGCAGGTTCACCACTCAAAGGACTAAAACCAGTCAACATACAGAGATGGTGAACATAAGGAACTAGGCCTTGGTTATGTAGTACACGTCCAGGTCTAAGAAAATTAGGTCAACTTAAGGAGGGAGGTGGTCAACTTTGGAAGTTCTACTGTATATTTCCCCTGAGCGTAAGTGCCTCCTTCAGCAGAAGGCCGAACACATAGGCTGACTAGGGTTTTTCTTAACAAAGGGAGGGCAGGGTGGGTTAAGAACACAAGCTGTTAGACAAATTGCTTTTCTACTGTCTGGCAGGGCAAGAATGCATAATCTCCAGAGCCAAACCTGGATCAAGCTGCACACCAAAATGATTAATAGTAGGAATGCATAATACTGATAAATTATTTAAAGGTTGGAGAAAGAAGGAAATCTTTTTACAAAAGAAAATGCATTCAAATACAATGAAATAAATGACAGAATTAATCATACTACAAATACCAAATTAGTAATAATGGATCCAGGCAAAAATTATCAATGAATGCTAAAACTACAGGGTAAAAGATTGTTAGGGAAAAGAAAATCCACTTAGTCTCAAAATAACACTCCACAGATTAGAGCATACAGAGCAAAAATGCTTTTACTGAGAAAAAGCATTTAACAAAAACTTTAGTAAAAAGGTTCACCCTCAATCTAATCAGGAGAAAATCTAATCATACACATCTAAGCTGAGAGGCATTCTGAAAAAGAACTGACATAGGCTCTTTAAAAAAAGGCAATGTTACAAAAAGTAAGAAAGGTTGGGGAACTGTTTATGACCAAAGAAACATGAAAAATGAATTGATATCTTGACTGAATTCTGGGTCAGGAGGAAAAACAGCTATAGATGGCATTTTATAGAGGAAGTGAATCAAAGAGAAGAGAAACCAACCATCAGACTACCGTATCATTGGATTAAAAAACTGGAGGTAACTTCTCTGAAAGATCCTATTACAAACAGGTTTGAGGATTTCAAACATGAGGGTGGGGAAATCTCAAAACTGTCTTACAGGGAAGAAGGAGCATAAACTCATAAAAATTACAAAATTTGAGCAGCGGGTTCAAACCCAGCCTTGGCCAAACTGCAAAACAGAAAAACAGCCAGGCATTGTATGGGCGCCTGTAGTCCCAGCTACTCAGGAGGCTGAGGCAAGAGAATCGCCTAAACCCAGGAGTTGGAGGTTGCTGTGAGTTGTGTGACACCACGGCACTCTACCGAGGGTGCAAAAAAAAAAATTGAGAAAAGCTGAATATGGCTTATATATTAATGATATTAGTATGTATCAATGTTAAATTTCCTGAAGTGATAAATGTATTCTATAAAAGAATATGTTATTTTTGGAGATTGATGTACAAGTATTTAGGAATGAATATAGTAACTGCATTATGATTCTCAGGTTAGCCAAGAAAGTAAGATAAATGTCAGTAAATATGGTAAAATATTAGCAGTTGGTGAATCTATAGGAAGGGTATATACCTATTATACAACTTTGTTTCAACTTTTTCAAGTTTTCCAAAAGAAAAAGTGGGGAGGAAAATTTAAAACAGGATCTATGTGATTCCTCTGGGCCAAGTACAGGTGCAACTGAAAGCCCATTCAATGGAATTGCAAAATGACATTGCATGGCATGGTCAAATGACTCAAGTAGTAAAAGTGTACTTGTGGGCAGGAGCTGAAGCAGAAATGAAGGGAGAGAAGAAAGGTACTGGAAGAGGTGAAATATGAAGTATTAACATATTCTCTATGCAGAGGAAGCAAAAGGTTTTAAGAGGGCCTCTGAGAAAACACACTAAAGTGAACCAAAAAAGAGCTAGCATTTGCACGTATGCCATGACACATTCCTAAATTACAGCAGAATCATTCAGAATCTTTGTTCCTTTTCCTCTTCCTTCTTCAAGTCTGTATCATAATAAAGGGAAGAAAATAAAGATTTTAAAAATGAATAAACTCCACCCTCATTCATCATAGGTTTTGAAAATGGGGGAAGAGGAAATCTTTTAATTGGATATAAAATGAGAACTGAACTTTTTGTAACTTAAAGTACGTTTCAATGATTAAAAGTAAGATGATTCTCATAGCGACAAATGATGAGCCAGGAAGGGAGAAAAGTTGATCTTATATACATAAATACAGTAATTAAGAGAAAAATAAAATAGAACATTCAGCCCTTTCCAAAAACAATAATGAACTCCCATTAATGAATTCAGGCTCAAGCCACAGAGC
Organism: Perodicticus potto; assembly: GCA_963574655.1. Taxonomy (NCBI): domain Eukaryota; kingdom Metazoa; phylum Chordata; class Mammalia; order Primates; family Lorisidae; genus Perodicticus; species Perodicticus potto. Next base: position 5,124 of record CAUYRH010170695.1, on the reverse strand, counting down.
ACTCAGTGTGCTGAGTAAAACTGACACTGGAGTCAAAATTCCAACTTGTTGGGGGAAAATGTGAGATACAAAACACTCATGAGAGGCAGTGAGTCAGATTGACTGCTTCATATCAGGGAATTGTATCTTCTAGACAGGAATAGAAGACGAATAAATTCTATTCACAATTCCAGAGTTTCAAATGAATCTTTGTCTTCAGTGAAGGAAAGAATTAGAAATACTGGCCGTCCCCGGAGGCTCATGCCTGTAACCCTAGTACTTCAGGAAGCCAAGGCGGGTAGACTGCTTTAACTCAGGAGTTTAAGAACAGCCTGAGGAAAAGTGAGATCCCATCTCTCCTAAAAATAGAAAAATTAAACCAGGTGTTGTGGCAGGTGCATGTTTTCCCAGCTATTCAGGAGGCTAATACAGGAGGACTGCTTGACCCAACGAGTCTGAGGTTACTGTGAGCTAGGCTGACACCACGGTACCACAACAGAGTGAGACTCTGTCTCAAAAAAAAAAAAAAAATAATAAGTAAAAACAAATTAGAAATATCTCTGTGACAAAGCTGGGCATGTTAATTCATTCCTGTAATCTCAGGACTTTGGGAGGCATGGTAGAAGGATCACTTGAACCCAGGAGTTGAAGGCTGCAGTGAGCTATGGTCAAGCCACTGTAATCCAGCCTAGGTGACACAATAAAACAAAGACAAAAGGAAGTGAATCAAAGAGGAGAGGAGAAGAGAAGAGAAACCCACCATTAGACTACCACATCATTGGATCAAAAAACAGGAAGTAACTTCTCTGAAAGATCTATTACAAACAGGTTTGAGGATTTCAAACGTGAGGGTAGGGAAATCTCAAAACTGTCTTACAGGGAAGAAAGAGCATAAACTCAAAACAAAAAATTACAAAGCACATAAAGAAATCTAATGCTAGCCATGTGTGGTGGCTCATCCTAGCACTCTGGGAGGCCAGGGTAGAAGGATCCCTTGAAGCTAGGAGTTTGAGGTTTCAGTGAACTATGATAACATCATGGTACTCTGGTGATAGCAACAGAGTAAGACTGTTTCAAAAAAAGAAAAAGAAAAAGAGAAAGAAATCTGATGTTAAGAAGACAGCCAACATACCCAGGAAACAGGAATATTTACAACTAAGGAAGTAAAAAGGATAACACGATCTAAAAAGGAATTTAAAATAAGTATATTAAATGTGCTGAGAGATATAAAGGAGGGGTAAAACCAGTAAGACAGGAAATTGTGAAACTGGAACAGTATATTCTGAGAAAGAAACATTCTAAAAAGGTAGGTAGTAGATTAGACAAAAAATTAATGAATTAAAAAATAAAAATTAGGGAAATCACCAGAAGGTAAGAAAGACATAGTAAACCTCAAAAATAAGAGATAACACAAACTAATAAACATAAAAGCTGCTACGTACATTAAACAGAATTTCCAGAAGGAAAAACAGAGATTATGAAAGGGAAAGATTAAAATTGCTCTATCCAAAGCTCCTAATGTTAAGTATCTCTAGAAACTCAATGAAAATGTGTATACAAGGAAGGCTTTTTAATTTCAACCTCTTCTACCTTTCTTGTTTGCCTTTCATCAGTTTAGTAAAACTGTCCATCTCTATGGTTTGAGTATAAATTCCTTGAAGTCAAAAACAGTATTTTGACTATTTCTGCATCACCAAGTATGCCTACGGGCTTAGTATTCAGTCAATCAAATATATATAGAGTGTCTGTTCTAAGGACAGAGTAGTAAACAAAATACATGCTCTCCCTTGACAGAGCCATATAAATGTTCTGATAAACTCGTAAGTTGGAAGTGCATTTAATTACCCTGATAAACCCACCATAAAGTCAAAAATCGTTAAGTCAAACCATTGTTAAGTTAGAGACTATCTATATAGGGATGATGAAAAAGTAAACATAGTATGTAAATGAAGTGAAATGAAATAAATAAATAAATAAATAAAACCGGGTAAAGGGGATAGAAAATGCTAAGAGGTTTGGGAGAGGGGGAACACATGATTATTATACTTAGTGGTTAGGAAAGAGTTCTCCAATAGGAAACCTTAAGGTGTTGGAAAGAATGATCCATAAGAGATTAAAAGGAAGACTATCCAGGCTGTAGCTGGTTTGTCTGAGCAAAGATGAGTCTTTGGAAGTGAGCAAGGTCAGGGTTGGAAGAAGATAAGAAGATAAGGGATAAAAGGGAGAAAGCATGTTTTTATCAATATGAAGATCTGGGATGACAAAAGCAGAAGGTACTAAACCAAGTGAAGAAAGTATTTCAAAGGAAGAAATAAGCAACTGTTTGGAATGCTAATAAACAGATTGAAAATGTAGTCATTTGTGACTTAACAAAGCTGTTTAGGTGGGTGGTAGCAAAGCACTAACAGCTTGTGAAAAGCCTTGGTATGGATTTAAACAATGCACCTCTTGAAGACACTGTAACTTTCACCTCTTGAAAAATTATTATATAATATACCGACCTTAAAACAAGACGTTTAACACAATCTGCTGGAAAACCACTGTCATAAATACGCTAACATCATCCACTTAGTAAGGCAAGGATTGTGGCATTCCTGTGCAAGACACAACCTGTGCAATCATACCCAGCCCCTCTGGGTCAAGGATGAAGTTTTTCTAGAATGGTTTCAAGAGGGTGGCACCTCTAGCTCAAGGAGTAGGGCACCGGCCCCATATACCAGAGGTGGCAGGTTCAAACCTAGCCCTGGCCAAAACTGCAAAAAAAAAAAAAAAAAAAAAGAAAGAAAGAAAAAAAAATAGAATGGGTTCAAGAGATTAAGAAAGAGATAGCAAGTATAAACAATTCCTTTGAGGCAGCATTTTACTATCAGTGGATTAAAGAAATGGGGCAATAGCCAAAAGGAGAGGCGGACTCAAAGGAGGGTTTTTTTTAATGATGTGAGATATCAAGGAAAATTTTATGCTGATGAAATCATTTCAGGGGAGAGGAAAAAACTGATGTTCTAGAACAGAAGGGAATATTATTGAAATGATGTTTTTGAGTAACTAAGGGTCAGGATCTAGATGACCAGTGGAGAGGTGGGCTTTATATAGAGTACAGATGGTGCACACAGAACAACAGGGAAAACAAAGAACATATTCCCCAAAGCAGGTACATTTATTGGTAAGACGCATACAGATCTCTTCTGATTGCTTATTTTCTCAATAAAATAGGAAGCAATCCAGAAGAGCAACAGGTCATCAGCTGAGAATGAAGAGTAAGAAGTGATGAGGTGGTAGAGGTTTAAAAGAGGAGAAATACAGCCCAACAGAGTGGAAGAACAGATTAAGGAAATGGGATACCAGGCAGCACTGAAGGCCCACTTAGGACCATTCAACAATGCTGTATTTCACACACACCATCTACATTCACAGTATAGCACTGCATTTAACCAAAATGAAATTTAGGATTTAACTGGATATGTGCAATAGGGAAGACTCAAAAAATTCAAGGATATATATGCAGGGAATAATTATAAGTGACTGTATATTAGGAAGTGAGGCCCAAGGAGGTACTCTGGTAGGTGTTCAACAAATAATGAGGTGAATCAAAAAAACATATCAATAAAAGACTCCCAAAGTCTTTCGCTTAAAAACTTTCTATGAATGCCCTAGTCTTCCTTATCAAATTCAGAAAACTCTGAGTGATACTCAATGTTTTGACAATCTAATCACTTTTAACTGGTATTGCCCCAACATTACTGTGAAATTGCGAAGCAATAATCTGGATATTCTAGAGTATCCAAATCTTTATTTCTAAAAACATCCAAGAATTTTGCTGGTGATGTCCCTTAAATGAATAATGCGTAAAGAATAATGCAATAAAGAATAATGCAGTTTGATCTGCATGGTCCCAGAGAGTTTTTAAGTAAATAATTTCTGAAGCTAATGGCTGGGCTACAAACATAGCTCTTCTGTGTAATGGTATATTTTCTAATGGCACACAATTCCACAACTTCTCTTAGTAAAGTCCTCTAATTCTGCAAGATTAATAAAGCCAGCAATTGCCTTCCTATTATCATCTCTTATTATTCATTTTTTTTATTCTACACCTAATAATTTAAAATGTTTTATTATAAACAAGGATTAGTTATGCCTATTGATAAAAGCTTTATTAGCCAATCTTCAATTTCTTACAAATCCTAACCATACACTGGATCTCAATTCTTCTCTATTAAAATTAGTTAAAAACAAAACAAATGACACTTCTGTTCACCAAAAGACCCCCACAAAAACAAAAAAACCACTACAGCTGGTGAACCTGTTCTTAAGAGGAAGAGGCACAGGTTTATTACACCACTAAGGGAGTCTTCAGTCACAATTTGCAGAATGTTGTTCTGTGAGTCAGATAACTCTTCTTCATGCCAACATAAACACAATGAAGGCCAGCTGTCAGGAACAAAATGTAAAACGTTCACTCAAGCACCACCACCTGGAACTGAGGCCACAGCTTGTTAAGAACACAGACGCTTAGGTAATTATCTAATAATAAAAAAAGAATACAAGAACAATTCAATTCTTTCAGGAAGAAAAGGAATACTTGTTTTTCTACTTCAGTATAAAAACAGAATGTATCCAAAAGGCCACAGAAAACTTTTTCCTTCATCAATTTCTTTTAATAATTTCTCCTCTTCTCTAATTCTTTTACAAAGCTAATACATACATGTCTCTCCCCACCAGCCCAAAGAGCTTGAAGCAGCTAAAGCGTATCACCACATAAGTAACAGTCAAGAACTGATGAAAGAACTGAAGCTCCTCAACACATTTATACCAAAAGTGACATTTCATGCCCTAATTTCTATACCACCAAAGTTAATGTAAACTGAAAATGATTCAATTCTCACAGTAACTTCATGTGACTAAAGTAAAGTATTTACATGAACTGAGGATGAGAAATGTTTATGTTCTCCAACAGAGGGAGCTGAGGAAGAATACTATACCTAAATTAATAAGAGTCATAATTTCAGGCTCGGCGCCTGTGGCTCAACGGGCTAAGGCGCCAGCCACGTACACCTGAGCTGGCAGGTTCGAATCCAGCCCAGGCCCGCCAAACAACAATGACGGCTGCAACCAAAAAATGGCTGGACGTTGTGGCGGGCGCCTATA
>CAUYRH010170694.1:0-46549 GCA_963574655.1 Perodicticus potto | reverse complement strand
CCTGAAGCAAGTCATTGGCCGAGCTCAGAGCTGATGTGAAGATTGTATGGGGGTATAAATACAGAGAAGTATGATTCATTTTGGGAGGGGGCTGTTTGTCTTTTAAAATAGTCTGTTTATGGTAGTTTTTTCTGTACCCGTGACTGGCTCTCCCTCTCATTATCTCTCTCTCTGTCTCTCTCTCTTTCAAGTTTTCAAGATTAATTGATTTGGAAGGAAGTATGGAGAACTCTCAAAGAACTCAAGCTAGACCTCCCATTTGATCCTATAATTAATATTTTAATGGCGTGTTTATTTGCATTTGAGTTAAAGTCCTGCAGGGTGCCTCAGGTAATGTTAACAATGGAACTCATGATCTCTGCTGTTGGAACTAAACAAGGTCTAAACTTCCCTTTCCCAAGGGATTTTCTACCTGCCCTCCTGTTTTATTTCCCTATAGGCATTTGATCGCTCTCTGGAAAGATTTCTTCCTTGACACATCCTGTCCCATCTTTCTTGCCCTGGATGTTATGTTCTGCGGCCCCAGAAGTTTTTGTTTGGTTTGGCGGCATGTTATCAAAGACAAAAAGAGCATCTGAAAAATAGATAGCACTCAACATATTCCTTGAATGAATGACGATTGGCCATGGATGTAATAAATGAGAATTTTGCAACGAATGAGAGCTTGAAGATGGCTTTGGGGATCTTCTATCAAACAATAAGTCTTTAGCATTGTATAATTTGGTTCCCTAATTAACAATAATAACCATTTCTTGGGCCTGTCAATATTATGATCAGGGCGATTATGTGGCTAGTGACCCAGGACACTGTAGTGACATCAAAGCAATGCTCAGTACCAGTATTTTGTCTGTTCTGTTGTGCTGTGCTGTGTTTCAGTCTTCAAAGATATCTGGTGTATTTCTTTGCTTCTTTTTTATCTTCTAAAGACCATTTTATCTCTGTTTTTTGCCATGGTTCCAAAGTTAACATTGACTGAATTGCTTTAATAAAAGTTGTTCCAAATGAAATAGGTGGTCAAACAATTGTCAACAACAACCTAGAGTAATGCTTATAGAGAGAATCACTGGCTGTCTAACGAGTAAGTGATAATACATCTAAAACTGATTTCAAATTTCTTAAAGATGTGGACAATTAAAGGAATATCTTTAAACGGTATTAAAAAAGTACAAGTTTGTGAATGCAAGCATGTCACCGGTACTTACGACATTAGAAGAAATGCTATTGCTTGCAGCATAAGAAAATTGGTTTGAGTTTAGATGAAATTACAAGGAAATGAAATCCCTAATCCATACATTTATAACCAATTATTGTTTATGAACATTCATTATCTAGCCAGACAGTGGATCAGCCACTCTCTGTATGTCATTCTCTTTTACTGTTACTACAGTGTTGTGAAATGGCTGTGTCTTCACCATTTTACCTCTGTAGAAACTGAGAGAGAGAGAGATTAAAGAACCACTGGGAAGCTGACTGGCATTTGAACCAAATATGCTTTATACCATGCTCTTTGTGCTGTGTGTGACTGCCCCCTGTGGTGTAGGCTGAAATCACACACAGTATCAGAGGGATCGTGAAACATGGTTAAGTGTGTGCATACTCTTTTAACCAGTACGGTGGCTTTTGAGAAGCCCTGCTGGAAGGATTATGAGTGCTTCTTTATCTTCTAATGCATGTAGTATTTATTACTTTAAATTTTTACAAGAAACGTAAGTTACTTTTTAAAACGTGCACTGAAAAATATCCATTGCATTTTGAGTAAGGTGTTTATTAAATCTTAGGAAACTGATTCCAAAGAGTGCTAACCATTCCTCCCTCAACTGTCCTTTGCAACTGCTGTGAGAAGCAGAATATTAGGCTGGTGGATCCCTGATATGACTCAACATGACACCTGTGAAGATAAACTGCTCACCAAGTCAATTTCAATGTGCCTTCCGCTCTGGTAGCAGTTCTTGAAACTCGGTAGCTAATAGAATGCCATATTCAAAAGGCATTGAGCTATTTAATGTGTTTTTTCCCAGTGCTTTGAGTTTGGAAATCATTCTGTAAGTTATGACTACAATTATTTTCCACCTTCATCTGCCAAAGAAAAGGAAATCAATTCAGTTCACATCTTGACTGCAAAGCTGTTATAAAAGATCCTGTGCCTTCTCTGTACATGGATCTTTGAAATTGAACCCAGTGATGCAACATAAATTTTTGAAAAGTGATCTTCAGCTGCCAGATGGGCCCTGGGACTATTTGAAACATGATTTGGGACCTGCATTTCCATTTCCATTACTCACAGATTACAGGTCTTCACCTTTGTTTGGGCAGGTCCTACAGTAATGTTTTCACAGAACAGCTCTGCCATTTTCTGCAGATTACCCAACTACTCTCTGCTCCAGTTTGTTTCTGTATAAAATGGAAACTGTTTCATCTGCAATTCATTTCCTAGACATTTTGTGATCACTGCCTGCCATGGCGGTGCCATGAGAAACCTGTGTGTGTCCCACAGTCCTGAACAACAGGTTGCCTATGTTACAGAACAGGCCTCTGGTTTCACCTCTTACTCTCTTAAGGAATCAGAGAGGCCCTGGGCTATGCTAAGCCTCAGTTTCCTTTTTATTATAAAAGGGACAATTACATATGTCCCATGTAGAGTTTTGGATAGAAAATGAAATAATACTTGAAAAACGTTTGCCACAAGGACAACCCCAGGGCGAGTTCCTCATGGTCAGTGATGCAACTATGTGAAAATACAGATGCAAATCATTCTGAATGCTGGTAATTGTATTGATTTTGTTCTTCTCATTGGCTCTCTGTTGACTGATAAAATCGTTTTTGTTGATTGATATAATAAAGTCATTATTGAAAAATTACTAAAGAGAAAATAGAGGTCAAGATACCCCCACACATGGATTTTATCACTGCTTTCTGCTAAAAACTTTAAACTACTATCAACATTTTGGTATTTTTATTTTTCATTTTTTAGTAATTCTATAAGTATTTTCATAGATATAGTCATATATCCATATACCAGTTTTATGATACCTTCTCCGTTCAGTGACAAAATGTAAGTATTTAATGTTGCTATTATAAAGACTAGTAACAATGTATATTTTCATTATATAGGTAATTATGCATATATATTTTTGCCCACTTAGACAGTATAGATAGTAAATTAAGAAAATTATCAGCATTTGCAATTCTGTAGGCCAGATTGATTGTGAGACCCACCATTATTTCTAAGAAAAGAGAAGAAATCCTGCTGACGTCGTGATTTAACTGTATTTGGAAATGGCTTTCAAATTACATAGTCAGAGGTTTTTATCATTCTTGGGCATATAAGAAAATAAATGCAAAATAAATTAGATAAGATATTCCTAAGGCTTATCCAAATTCAGAGCCATTCTCTCTTGAATCCCCTTGGGCAAGTCTCTGTGTCCAACACAATATAATATCCTCCTCTGACTGCTGCTCTTCCACGTAAACAAAGTTATTTAAATGTTGAAACAAAGTATATTTTAAAGCCATTATAAATATCAAATAAACTCAACACTTGTATTTCCAGGAATGCACATAAGCAGTAGAGTGACAAAGAGGTGCCCAGCTTTGCCTAAGTCTAAGGGATTTTTACAGGGCCAAGGACCATTATATGAGCTATTAGCCTGATTTTAGGCATGCTACAGTGCAAAAAATATAGCGGTGCAGAAATAGTGAAAAAATAATACTTTACATAATTTTTCTCTCAGGGTGCTTTATTTAGTTTTATCTTTTTCTTTATTCCACTCAATATTAAATTGGGAACATTTCCCAGTATCTTTAAAACTCTTCAAAAACACGTTTCTTTCAAAGTATTCAACAAATGTAGAGCCAAGAAACTTTAGCTTTTGAGTCTTTTAGAAAACTACAATTATTGAAAACGAAGCTTACAAACAGAATATATTGAAAATTATTTCTAAAAAGCAAAGGAGGAACTGAACGAATGAAATCATGGACACTCAAATATGTCCAAAATTTAATTTTAACAGATCTATAATTGCATGTTGGAGCCCCTTGATTTCTGGGAAGAATGTTTTGATGGAACTTCTACTTTTAATTCTATAAGTTTATATTTTATCTCAAAAGGGAATGAAATTGAGAAAACATGATTTCACATAAATCTAAATCTGATAAAACATTCAAAAAAATCATTGAGGCAATTTTTTCTAGTTTTTGGACATGGTCTGCCTGTATTGCCTGTGTGGAGTGCACTCCTAGCTCATTGCAACCTCAAACTCTTGGTTTCAAGGGAAACTTGTGTCTCAACCTGCTAAGTAGCTGGGACTATGGGCTCTGGGCTCACACACTACCGTGACTGATTGATATTTATTTTTTAGTGGTGTCTCCCTACGTTGTCCACACTGCTCTCAAAATCTTGGCTTCAAGCAATTCTCCCATCTCAGGCTTCTAAAGTCCTAGTATTATAGCCATGAGCTCCTCTGCCTGGGCCCTAGAAGCAATTTATTTGACAAGTTTCATTGTATAAAAATAGTATCAGAGAAAGATATTGTGAAAGGAGGTTAAAAGACGGCACATATAAAAGATTGGAGTTGAACTACTTTAAAAATTCTTTACAAAAATATTAGGATGAAGAATACCCTCTAAGTAGCAAATTTTCTGAGTTGTCTCGAAACCAAGCACCTGCACAGAAAATCAAAAATATGATCTATAGGAAAGAGGCAAGTGAATATGTCAACAATTACCAATAAATTACTATAATTTGAAGAAAACTATAAACAATTTTACATTAAAATATTATCATTTGAAAGAATACTTTTTTCCAGAAAAATGCCAATAATGAGGTGTTACAGACAGATAAGGTTAAGGCACTGATTAAAATATGTGAATACATAGCAAAAATAATTACCTCATTTCTTTAGTTTTAAACGTTCAAATCACCTATGTTAAGCTTTTTAAAAGATGTATTTAAAATATAATGATTTTAAATAATCACTGTGAATGGTTATTTTTTACTTTTTAAAAATCATTTCATTGGTGAAAATGGTCTTATTTCTTAATTTTATAAATGCTACAGCATTATAAAATCAATATTGTTCAGTAAATCAGTATTTCTTAAATATTTTACAATTTTTTTCTGCCTGAAAATAATTTCTCCTATATTATTTAATAAGATATTTAACTCTTTCCCTCCTGTAGAACTTTTAGGATGTTACCATTTCCTCTACTATTTCCTGTAGTACATGAGTCTTTTTTCATCTGCAGTCCTGATAATTTTGTTAAGATAGATTCCAAGTAGTGGAATTTCTGAATCTTATAATATAAAAATTTTAAAACTGAATTACACTGAAGTCTTTTGAATGGTGCTCTCTGAATATTAAGAAATAAAAAATAATAAAAAGCCAATGCATAACTTAATCCTCTCCATAATCCAAGCACAGTAATAAAACCCCAGGGCATAATTAAAAAAAAAAAAAGTTTAAATAGATTTTAAGTAACTCATATCAGTTACTCTTTGTAGTTATATAATGTTCAGCAAATTGTGAGACTAGTACTTGTGAAGATTATTTTAAAATAATATTTTCTGTTCAATCAATTCTATTAACTATTTTAAAATTAAAGACATTTACTGCGTATCTTCCATGTTCCAGACATTATGCATAATTCTTTCTCTGTCAAGGTGAAGAAGAAACAGAATCCCTGTCGTTAAGGGATTCTTCTGGTAGTATCTGAAATTCATACACAAGGATAATAACTGTAAACTCATAAAATCGTCCTGCTAGAAGGGTGACTTTTCCCGGTTACCCCTGCTGGGGAGAAGGGCCAGTGACCAAGCATGGTGGAGTGAAGTTTCATAGGGAACATGATCATGTGACTGAGTCTGCCCAGCTGAGTGATGTGACAGCAGAGATGAAAGAGAGGAAAAATATAGAAAGACAACATGGACTCAGTCCTCAGATTAGGAGAAGCATGGCATACCAACGGAGCAGAGAGACCATTGTGAAGGTGATCCTAAGATGTCTGGGCAGGCATTGGAATAGGGTGGACTTGGGTAAGATGTCCTGCATTAAATTCAGATGCGTCTTATTTGTCCTGCAATAGATGTTTTCATTGTATTAAATTGCACTTCTGTCTCGGAGGCTGGGTCTTGTGCTACTATTCCACATAGCACATTTGTTTAAGAACTATTTAACTATATCTTATTTCCTGTGACGCAGACACTCTGCTGATTCATAGGAAAAGGGCCTTGGGCAAAGCAGACAAGCACAATTGCAATAAATAAATAAAATAATAAGATGATTTTAAATAATGAAATAAGTAATACAGAATGGAATTTTAAAGAATCCTTGGGTTAGAGTAGAAATATTCTGAATTAAGATATCAGTGAAGGTCTCCTGAAAAGATAATGTATGTACTGTAGCATAGTGCAAAGAAGGGTTCAACTATCTTTAGTGCCAGAGTAAAACTGGCCCAGGCAGTGGAAATGAAAATATGAAAATGCCCTGGGGCAGGGTCGAGTTTGTCATGCCGTTTGAAGAACTGGCAAAAAAGACAGTACATGAACTTCAGGAGCAGAATTAAAAATGAGATGAGTCCAGAAGAGAATGTAAAGGTAGTTAGAGGCTTATAGGTCTTGGTGCGGAGGTCAAATTTGATGCTAGATGCTGTGTGGGAAGATACTGAAAGTTTTTAAAAATATGATCATAGAAACCCATTTTCCTGTGGTAAAGGAGTTCACTCACAATGTCACCCTGATATAGAAGGGAGTACAAGCCACCTGCATTTGTCTCTGTACAATGCAGCCCATGATTACATTTAATATTGGGGAAATGTAGCTTTATACATATAAAACTAGAGGGTAAAGCTTGCACATGGTTCTCAAAGCTGTTCTTTTCCTTTTGAATAGACATAAAGAAAATATGCGGTTACTTTTTACTGAGAAGGGCTCTATTCTCTCTCAAGTTTTGAGCACGGGGCTTGTTCTGGGCAGAGGTGGTAGTTTGTATGGAGCAGCTGGAGGGGTAGAGGACACAATGGAGGCCATCAGGTGGATGTGGAGTCCAGCCTCACAGGCTTCAGTGTGGAAGGGAGACTTTCTGACAGCTTTTCTTACGTCTAGCACATTACTGTTTCAGAAATGAGTTAATTTTCCTTCTGATTGTCCTTATGTCCGTGGTTACCACCATTTCGACTTTGATTGATTTTCCCTCAGCCTTTTTCCAGGAGGTAATCATCTGTAAGAAATGAATGATTAAAAGAATTCTGTAAGCAATTAAAAATAGCTAAAACGGGTGGGTAATCCTCCATTGGGTGGTATGTTTGTATATTCAAAGAAGAAAGTCTTAACAGCTATTACATACATTTATGTCAGACCTTTCCCTTCCACTTGTATTTTGGTCTATTCTTATCTTTTTCTACATGTATGTTTAACCAGATTGCTTAATGTCATGTAGGCAGCTATTCACTTGATTACAAGGCTGGTAAGCATTTTTTTCACTCAGTGTGTCAAAGTAATTAATGTTAGCTGCTCACTACAGAAAACACCCTTGAAATCTCAGTGGTCTGATGCCACAAAGATTTATTTTCCAAGCCATCTCAGATGTGACTGGGCGGCTGTCTGCCATCTTCCTGTCTGCTACTTAGAACAAGAAACATACAAAGTTGCAAAAGCGGAGGAAAACCAAGTGCAAGGTGCATGCTGGCTCCTGGCTGTCCAGAAGGGATTTGCAACACATGTCCTAAGAGGGTGCTGGGCAGACTTGCTGTCATGGCTGAGTGCCATGAAATGAACAGTGAATGCTGTACTTGTTACTGTCACCTCTTCTGCGAGCCTCCGGCACAATGCCCTCCCACTGATACTGGTATTTCAGGTTTTTGGTCTCAGCAATTGGAAGAAGGAATCGATGGACCACAAGAGTAGTGGTAAGTCAGGATTTATTTATAGGAAAGAAGAATTATAAGTATAGGAAAAACCAAACCTCCAGGCAAAGAGGACCCAGGAGGGGAACAAACTCTCCTGCTCCCTCTCTGATGTCCAGCCAAGGTCTGCGTTGGAGAGGAACAAGCTGTCCTGTTCCCTCTCTGAGGACCAGCTGAGGTCTGCCCCTGAGCTCTCTGCTCAGGGGTTTATGTGGTCCCAGGGAGTTGTTTTGCTGGAACTTCTTAGGGCGGGTCTTCATCAGTTACAGCCAGCTGTCCAATGAAGACCCAGGCCCTTGAAACTGACATGATATTGACCAGTCAGATGTGCACTAGGAGGAGACAGCAAGGCGCCATCCATGAAATGGACTAGCCAGAAGAGCACAGCAAGGCGCCAGTGTCTTCTGCACAGGTGTCCGGCCAGTCCAGCAAGCTGGTTCCTCCATCCGCCACAGCATCAGCACCGCCAGGGCCAAGGTGGCGGTTGTAGGGCCACCTTGTCCTGCATCACCACCTTTTCCTGTCTGTCTGGTCATGTTACTATACTTCTGTCATGCATACTTCTGAAAGACATTGCAAAGTCCCATGTAATCACTGCATCACATCTACTTCCCAGGTCAGATGTGTAGCAGAGTGTGGATAAAGTCTGGATGTGGCCTCTCTTGGTGCAAAGATCTGAATTTAAAGAATAAATACAAAATAAAAATAAAAAATTACCATCTTCTGTCCTCCACACCTCCCCCTCCCCACAAATACATACTTCTATATCCAATGTGCAACACAGTAACAAAATAGCTGCAAAAGACCCAGGTATTCCTTCAGAGGAAAGGCACAGGGCCACACACAGTCCCCGGCCTCCAGGCATCTGCAGTCCCACTCAGGGAATGCTACAAGATCATCCTTCCTTTGGGGGGAAAATCCAATCTCTTTGTCCATGACTGTCAGGACTCTCAGACCCCTTTTTGACAGGTTCTTCCTTTCCTGTTACATTCCTTGGAGTCATCAAAACAATAGAAATTAAGGGATATACTAACTTTGGGCTGTATTTTCTCATTCCGTTCTTTGTTCACAAAAAGTTGTGGCGAGGAGGAGTATTTAAGGACCGAATATTAAAAGGCTTTGTTGGTCCAAACTCATGATATGTTTTGTCAAATACTTCTGATGAATATACTTTCACTTAGCTCTATGTGCTAGCAACCACATCCAAAGTTATGCATTTATTTATTTAATAAAGGTGGTTGTGTTCAACCTTGTGTTACAGCCTCCAAGTCCTGGGCTCAGGTGATGATCTTGCCTCTTCCTTTTATGTAACTGGGCCTTCAGGCATGCACCATCATGCCTGGTTAATTTTTGTTCTTCTTCTTCTTCTTTTTTTATTTTTGGCACAGATGGGGTTTTCCTATGTTGCCCAGGCTGGTCTAAAACTCCTGAGCTCAAGCAATCTTTCCCATTTGGCCTCTTAAAGTGTTGGGTTTATACTATATAGGCACAAGAACCAAGCCCGGCCCCCAAATTCTCTGCAATGTTTGTCTTTTGTCTCATCAATGTCCCCTCTCCAAACCTTTCTCTCTCAACTTAATTGCAAATTACTCATCTGAAAAAATTCATGGAAATGGTACACCCTTAATCATATCTTTCTTGACCTAACTGAGAAGTTTTACTGGGTCTTTGTTGCTCTCAATCTTTGGAAAATCTCATCTTTTAGGAGGGGAGATATGTAGAGGTGCTTGTCTTTTTCCAATCATAAATTTCTGTAATTTTTTAGTTTCTTTTGCCTCCACATGTGAACTGGCAATTTTTTTCCTGAGCCAGACACTTTTCTTCTAAACCTGACCAAACACGGTGTGAATACCCTTCTGACTTCCATCTTTGGATCCCCACCTTTCCAACTTCCAGAATCAGACTCCTTGCCACCAACATTTAATTATTTATTCTTTTTCTCTCTCACTCTCTTTTTTTAAATTTATATGCTTCTTTTTGCAGAAGCTCTTCACTTCAAAGTACTGATTTCTACAATAGTCTAAGTTATTTCTAATGGTTCACAGAAGACAAACTTCCAAAATGTCAAGGCTAAGAGCAACAATTTATTTCTCACATTATGACAGAATATGAATGAGGCATCCTTTCTTCCTCTTAAAGCTTTGCCATGTAGAACACATGTCCTCTGAGGTTGCAAAGGTCATGGCTTTTAGCCTTTTTGGTCTCTAAGTGATGCCCCTCCCCCCTCCTGCTCGTGTCTACTTCTTGAAACAAGCTTGATGACTCCAATCTATATACCAGGGGGGCTGGGAAGTTTAGGGGAACATATGAAATATTTGATAAGGATTAAGTCCCTGTGCCCATACTACTGTGAAGAAAGCTTTCATTTGTATAACCACTTTCACATCCATCATTTACTATTAATTTCAACTTTCTCTTGGAGGTGAGACAGCACATCATGACTCATTCCAGCTCTGTGAATGAGAGAGCCAGTGTGAATATACATCTGTCTCTGATTAACCAGCTTCCGTAGCATTTCCTCTTATCTTAGGTTTAGTGCACCCAGAAATCTGTTTTCTTATTCTCCAAACACTATCACTGAGCTGGAACACTCCTGTAATCACAAAGGCATGTAATCACAGAAAGGCAAATAAGTGTGATAAACTGTGACAAGGGTGGAGTTGCCTCACTCAGGGTGGCTGTGAGATAGGAAGGATCTTCTGGAGGAAGGGCCACTTAAGCTGATGCATTAGAAATAGTGGGAAGGCACCCTGTGAAGACAGGGAGGGGAAGAGTGGTCCCAGGCTTGGAGCCGAGAGCAGAGCAAGCTGGGAGGGGGAAGAAAGCACAGATCCTTGGTGTCAAGGAAGGTGATCAGGACTGCCTTGCTGCAGCTGGAGGGGGCACCCGTGGGGCTGGACAACGGCAGGAGGGAGGGAAAGGACAGATAGGACACTTGAAGGAGGTTAGAGTTTATCCAGAAAATGGAAGATGTGTGCAAACTCCTGCCAGGAGCTGCTCTACCCCGGGGCCTTTCCCCCATGCGCTGCGGGCAGCCAGGACTTAGAACCACATCTGGCCTGAGCACCAGCAGCAGTCAGCAGGCAGCTTCTGCAGTTGGTTCCACAAGGGTAACCCGAGGGCCCAAGGGTGTGACTACGTCTGTCATCGTGAAACACTGGGTAAAAACACTATTACCCATCAGAACAGATCCAGTTCCAGGAAGTATAAAACCCAAACTTTCTACTGTAGTATATTTCTGCTTTAGAGACACACATCCTAACATACCTTTATGTGAGGTATCAAAGTGAAAAGTGAAGAAAAAGTTGCATCTTTTTTTTTTTTTTTTTAAACAAAATGAGCTCCCAGAAGAAGCCGGCATGTCTAGGGGCGCACTTGTTTTTTTTTTTTTTTTTTCTCTCCAACCTGTGATTTAGCAATTATGTAATTAGGCATCCTATGTTTTACAAGGACCTTGGTCTATAATTGTACAGCCATTAATTCTCTTGCTTTGATGATGGACTACATAATACTTGTGATTGATAGTCTCAGAATCTTTATTTTCTTTGCAGAGGAAACATGTTATCTCCAAAAACTGGATAGCTGTATTTGTTAAGGAAAGTGTCCTGTCTGTCAATCCCTTAAACCGCCCTGCCTTTGGCAGTTTGTGAGCTAACATCGCTATTCATGTTGCCCTCATTCATCACGCTGGCCTCTTGCCTTCATTCTCCCCTCCACATGGGAAGGGACATTGTTAATGAAGAATTTATATATAGCACGATATTATTGACTCTTCTTACTATAGCCAAATGTTTTTATATTATTTTGGAAAATGTTTTCATTTATTTTATATATCTTGTTAGATTTTGCTGCTCAACTTGGCTTACCCTCCTTCGGTGCTACCTGGCACTCACCCATACCCTGCTCCTTGAGAGCAGGTAGGACGCACACATACCCACTCACTGTGGGCATAAAACCTTCCTCCTCGAGAACTTCTGTTCAGACCACTGTTCATTCTTTCTCAGTTCTTCGTATCATCCTTATGATACCAATCAGGCCCATACTGATACTCCTAAACTGATTCTTTGCTCTTACTGTATTGTCCCTAATGTCTCTGGAGACTAATTTGTAGGTTTATCTTAAGGACTCCACTTCAATTCATTTTGGGGAAATATCCACCATCAACGACCCATTAGGAGAAATATTCAGTGAAGTAGACTCATGCACTTAACTGTGTCCCCCTAAAACTCATAGGTTGAAGCTCTAACTCCCAATGTGTATGTGGAGATAAGCCCTTTTAGAACAAAATTTAGGTTAAATGAGGCCATAAGGTGAAGCTCTGGGTGGGTAACAGGGAAGGTTGTATGAGGGCACAGAAGGCAACTCTCTACAAGCCACAGGAGAGGCTGCAACAGAAATGGAATCAGCATGAACCACGATCTTAGACTTCCCATCTCCAAACTGTGAGAAAATAAATGTCTGTTGTCTAAGCCACCAGTCTGTGTTATTCTGTTATGAAGTTCTAGCTGACTATCACATAGACTATTCGCTATGAAAACTAAATAAATATACACATCCATGATTTTCTTATCCTTCTGCTCTATTTCACATTGAAGTGACTATCTTAGGCTGTTTTATGCTGCTATAACAGAATGTCACAAATTGGGGAATTTGTATCGAACGGAAATTTATTTGGCCCCCATGTCTGGAAGCTGCGAAATCCAAGAGCATGATGGGGGTAAATGGCAAGGGTCTTCCTGCTGAGTCATTCCAGGGTAGGAGGTGAGGAGCAGATAACTGACCCACCTCTGAAACAATGAATGAATCCATTCATCAGGGCAGACCCCTCACGAACTAGTCACTAATCAGACCCCTCGTCCAAGCAGTGTTGCAGTGAAGGTTGCGTTTCCCACTCACAAGCTTTGGAAGAGCACATTCACACCACAGCACGCCCAGCTCCTTCATCTGTAGCCTTGGCTCCTTCCTCGCAACAAGATATTCTGGGCTCGAGTAAGCTGAGTATGTTGTGAGCAACACTTGGTTTAGAAAACAGTCTGATACCAAATTCCTTTTTTGCCATTTGTGAACTGTGCCTGGTCTCCAGATCTCTGACCTGATACTGACCTTTTGCTGCTCAGAGAGAGCTTCTTCCTAACAACTAATTGGAGTTTTGTTTCTCTCTGTTTTTTATATCTATGCATATATATGTGTATTTTATATATATATATAAGTATATAAGTATATTTTGAAAATAAAAGTATAAGTTTATTTTATATTAGAGAAAGGGAAGAGGATGGGGAGAAGAGATGAGAAAGAGAGCAGAGAGCAGGGAGTGAGAGGGGTGGAGATGGGGAGTGGGGAGAAGGAGAAAGAGAGTGTTGTGGCACCCCAAAGATGGAAGAGAAGAGTGCCAGCCTCCGACAGGTACTTGTTCTTTGCCTACAATAAGGCCCAAAGAAAGTACCTACCTGTGGTTCCTTTCTTAGCTAATTTATCTCTTTGTATTTGAGAGCAGTTCACCATGAATTATGTTTTCCTCCAGCTTCCCCTGTGTTATGGAAACACCCTCGCTTCCTCTCGTGAACATTTGGGAGGTCTGTTTCTTCATTTTGTCTAAGGCAGGCTGAATCATTTACCAGCATATGGGGAAGGGGGAGGCAGAAACCAAGTATTACTCCCCAGAATCGACTCCAACTGGGCAGTGTCTGTTTGGACACACAGCCAGTGTTGGGGAGATACACGTGTGGATTTGTGTACTCAGTCACGGCACACAATTCCAAATGGGGATTTGCAGACATAGGCAGTTCCGCCTTGAAAACCTTTATGCAAGTGTTTACAACAGATAGCTGAAGCAGTAGTTTACCCGTGGCAACAGCCATGGAGATGTCTGACCCTTCCTCTGAGGCTAGAAACAGCTGTTGACGTAGCTCGCAACAACCAAGACAGATGTTTGATTTAGAAACAAACAATTGTCAAAATGTCTACTCCTGTCCGTCTCCTTAAAACATTACCACATTAGAGTGCAATGTAGTTTTCAGCTATTAAATATCTAGGTTATCTGAAAGAATTAAAAATGATTGAAAGGGCAGCAGCAGTGGGCTCAGATTGGTTTTTACATAGTGAGATTTTACCTGACCTCTTTGGATCATAATAATGATATGAGATCTTTTTTTTTTTTTGAGATGGAGTTTAACTCTATTGGCCAGGGTAGAGTGTCATGGTATAAGCATAGCTCACAGCAACCTCAAACTACTAGGATCAAGTGATCCTCCTGCTTCACTCAGCCTTCTGAGTAAGCTGGGACTACAGGCACCTGCCACAACACCTGTCTAATTTTTCTATTTTTAGTAGAGACAGGGTCTTGCTCTTGCTTAGGATGGTCTCTGATTCCTGAGATCAAGGGATTCTACCCACTTTGGCCTCCTAGAGTGCTAGGTGTGAGTCACTGCTCCCAGCCAAAATTATTTTTATTTATAATAGGAATTATGATAGGTGCTGGGGAGAAATGGTGAACAAGACATACAAAGGCTCTGAGTTTAGAAGTTGTACACTTTAGCTTCAGAGACAAATAAGGAAATAATTTTTCAAAGCATTAGAAGTATAAGTAATTGTAATTTCTATGCTAAGGAGAATTACTTTGCAAAGAGAGAAATCATAATTTGAGCCAGTGTCCTAGGCATGGAGACCAAGAATGGTTTCTCTGAAGCAACAACATCTATCCTGTGATCTGAAATATAAAGAACACAGGGAGGAATACAGCAACATCTTGCAAGGAAAGAGACTACGTGAGAGCTCCAAAACGAGAAAAGTTCAGTAGCACTGCAGGAGGTCAAAGGAGTCAGGAAGGAAGGGCATAGATACTTATCACTGCCTTTGAGTTCCTGTGGCAGTGCTAAGTATTTGGTCACTTAGAGTTCTGAACGCACTGGACAGCCATCCAAGGACCTTAAGTGGTGAGTTATACATCTAAGCAGATCCCCCCTTGCAAAAACAACATGCAGTCTATGGTGTTAAGAATGAATCTGAGGGAAACAAGAGCATTTAGGAGAAAACCAAGGAGGAAACTAGTGTCAGTCAAGAGGGCAATGTCATACCTCTGTGTGAGAATGACCAGAGACTTTCTAATTTGCTTTCTGAAGTATCCTTGGGCCCTAGGTGTTTCTTTGAAATGACCTCAGCCATTCCTTCACTTGGTCAACCCCCATTTATTGTGCACTGACACCACATGAGGTATTAGGGTCAGGGAGGGAAAGAACAACACTGACCCCCAAGGAGCACTTGGGGTCTGGGGTCAGGGGTCAGGGATGCAGGCAATTGCATTATAGTGGGAGCTACCCCAGCATAAGCAAGACACTGACAGTTACATTGCAAAGGACATCACACCAGAAACTATGGAATCAGGAAGGGTTTCACAGAGGTGATGCATTTGCACAGAAGGAAAGGAAAAATAAAAATCAACCAAGTGTCTCTCATGAGTAGGGAGTGTTTCCTGTAAGCTGTTGGTTTTGGACTTAGAAGAGTTGAAAACAAGAGTCTAAATACTATTTTTTTAATTATGTCATTTTTAGGCGGAATAAAAGGTATCATGTCTTCTATGTTTTGAATGTGTCTCCCAAAGTTCATGTGTTGGAAACTTAGTCCTCCATATAAAAGTGTTGGGATGTAGGGCTGAGTAAGCAGTGATTAGGTCACCAGGGTCTTGCCCTCCTCAGTACAGTAATGTCCCCAAGCACTAGAGCTTGTGTGCCTTTCTCTTTTATAAGAACACTGGTTCCATTGTGGGGGCTCCCCCATCATGACCTAATCTAATCCTAATTATCTCCCCGGTCATACTGGGCAGTAGTTTCAACATCTGAATTTGGAGGGGAGCGAAGTCACCAACTTGCCACCCAGAGCAGAACTCCACTCATTGAAATTGCCCACACTTGCTGTGTGTAGAACTCACCTGGCAGGCAGTGTTTCCACCTTTGATTCAAGTTTGAGCATTTAATCCAGGCATTATTTGTCTTTTGGTTGTATTCTGAAATATTGTGGGGAGTTCTGATTATCCCTGGAGATAATGGCCATGGCCTTTTAGAATCATTCCGGAAAGAAAAACTGCATGTACCAGAAACTCCGGATGCAGAGGAAGGCAGGGCCTTGCTTTCTGGGAGGAAGTGACAAAGAGTGAAGATGTGTAAATATTCACCGAGGGACTGAAAGCACAGTTGGCATTTCTTGTGTCTCAAGCAACAAAGGAGAGAACTTATTGGAGAAGCCATGGATGCCCTAGCAACCAGATGATGTGGTTCTTGACACTCATTGCTTTTTCCCCCATTGGCCCTTAATAGCTTTCGTAGAGTCTTCTCCAAAGCCCAGATGGGAGTTAGTTAGAAATGCAAAACCTCAAGTCCCACCCCAGGCTCCTGAATGAGAACCAGCAAAGCACAGTTAGAGAAACACTGCTCTGGAAATCTTAATCTTAGGTATGTTGTGTTTCAGGGTACAAGAAAAGATTCAAGAGTCTATACCTGGCCATGCGTTTAACAGGGTCACAACCTTTTCCACTAACAAAGTGAATTTCAGGTAAATGTTGAGCCTGCATGCCTGTCCCTTCCCTACATGGAAAGTCCCTCTTTGTTCCCAATATTGGAAGATATTTATAAGAAAGTTATATTTTGTTTAATAGAAATCAAGATTAGTTGTATCCTTACATGTCCGAGGTGTTGGTGTTGGTCAATTCTACAGCTCAGTTCTGCTCACAAACCCTTTCCCCAGCCCCCACCCTGTTTTCTAGCATGATTCTTTATTATCTGTGCATCCAGAAGGCTGAATTTATTCAGTTTTCTTTTCTGTTGGCACAGACAGCCAATCCCCATGTTGCAAAGTAAAATCAAACCAGATGTGCTAAGAATTTTATTGACTATTTTATGTAACAAGTTGAATTACCAGAAGGCTCAAACCAAATTAATTGAAAATTAAAGCATAGGAGATTTAAGCCAGGAACTATTTAAACAAGCTTAAAAGGTTACTGAAGAAAAAGAACAGGCTCAGTCTGTTTGATCGACAAAATAAGAAGTTAAGCTGAATCGGGGAGCGAAAATGTGCCTCTTGACCTACAGATTTATCTCCTAAATGAAGTATCAGCTGTTTCACTGTTTTTGCAATTTAAAAAATGAATGGATATATAAATAAATATAAAAGCACCAAATTGGCAAACTTCTCACATATTGTACTGAAAAATTATCTGGTAGATTTGTAGAATTTTAAAACACGGGGTTTGTGGGATAGGAATAGGACGGGTGTCTGTGGATCAGACTGCATTGGCTTCAAATTCCCATGAACCAGGTGTTTGCTGGGATGTACCAGGCCAGCTGCTCGGACGTTCAGATGTAGGGTCCTTATCTGTGGCATATGAATAGTACAGTACTCTCCCCTTGTCCACAGCGGGTATGTCCCAAGACGCCCAGAGGATGCCTGAAATTTTGGATAGTACCAAACCTCGTATGTGGGTACACTATTTTATTCCTTTACATACATATCTCTTATAAAAATTAATTCATAAATTAAGCATAGTAAAAGATTAGCAATACTAGCTAAGATTAGGTTATTAAATTTGTAAAAGCTTAACACGATAACAATAAAATAGAACAATCACAACAATAGGCTGTGATAAAAGTTCCATGAATGTGATCTCTTTCTCTCTTAAAATACCTTACTCCCTAAGGGTAGAGGATAAAGGGTGAGATCACACTTGAGGCCCATTTTTGAAGGGTCAGGAGAAAACTACTAAATGCAGAACACAAATGTTCTCTCACAGTAAATGAGAAAATCTCACAAATGTTATGTCGAATAGACAGATGAAATTATCTTAGATTGTATATGAAGCCCACACACTGTACTCCATGATTGAACTAATGTACACAGTTATGATTCAATAAAAAAAAAAAGTTCCTTTCTTGGTCTGACCTCAAAAAAAAAAAAAAAAAAAAAAACTTACTCCCTCTTTTGTGGACCACAGTTGACTGTAGATGCCTGAGACCTAGGAAATTGAAACCATAGGTAAGAGGGGGATTGAAACCATACTGTCATTGTGTCTACGAAGGGCTGTCAGATTCAATGAGATAATTGATTTATAAGGCCTGGCATAGATTACAGATATTCGGTAAAGGAAAATTTATCATATGAGGGAAAAAAAGTTGATACAGGACTGAGAGATTGTATGATGCTAGGGAACATTGATTCATCAAAGCCACTCAAAAACAAAGCAGCTACCTCTATTTTCGTATTTGATCTTCTCAGGCAGCCTTCAGAGTGGTACAGATAGATACTTCCCCAGCTCAAAAGATGTGGAGGCAACACAAGGAGCAACAAGGTTATGGGGCAACGTAAGGCCCCCAGCCAGTCCCAGAGCAGGGCAGGGGCTGAATCCCAGCTTCCACATGAAAAAGTCTGGAGCTTCGGGCCAGGGCTGTGCCGTTCCCAAGGCTCTGCTCTGTGGATCTGGTGTCCCTCATAGCTGTGGCCGATGGCCCCTGCTCCTTATCAACCGACTTTTCCACCAAGATAGTTGATATATAGAAGAGAAAAGGGGCTCTGGAGAGAGTCAACAGAACGCTGGCTCCACACGGCAAGTCGTCTCTTCTACTGCATGCAGTTATCTGAATCACATATTTAGGATGGTGTCTTGGTATGTGAAGGAGACACTGGGAGTTTCTGTTGGATTAGTCCGGAAGCATGCGCTTTCATATCACAGTGGCAAGGCGGGTAGCGTACACAGTCTGCTTACCCTAGATGATTTTTATCTAATCTGAATCTTCTTTTTGGTATTTTTAATGAGCATTAAGTTAAGTTCTCAGATGCTAGTTTATCCCTAAGAATCCCTTGAGGCACTTATTGAAACTGCCAACTTGTATTCCCAGCAGCAGGAACTAAGCTGGTCCAGGGGATTCCCGGTACCCTGTGTGGATATTAATGCAGGCTGCACATCGCAGTGCTGAGGCGGCATCAGGTGGCAGTGTGGGCTGTGTCGGGGCGCGTGTGCAAGTGTATGCACACTTGCAGTTGTGTGTCTCTATGTTTTGGTGGATGGGGAAGAAGGGAGAACAGAGGTACTGAGTTAGAAAGAATAATGCGAATGAGTGGAACGTCTTACTTAGTGGGTTGGTAAACTCTTTTCCTTCAATTAACAGTAACCTTTATCTCTAACTCCCTTCTGAAGGAGAGGTCAAGATTGGCAAGAATCATAACTTCCCATCATAGTTTAATTTCCTGCCTTCCACCATTGCCCCTTTCTTTGCACCCAACCCTTTTCCTTAATAAGCCCTCAAAAAGAGTCAGAAAACAGGGCTCATCAATTTCCCTAATGACGCTTTTGAGAAGGGTTTTTTCTTTTTTTCAACTTTGTATTTTCAGATCATTTCAAACAATGTTCCTATTAGAAGGCTGTCAAAGGCCTCACGGGATTTAAGGGAACCTTCATTAAGAAAAATAGGGAAAATTTTCAAGGACAGTATCAAATGTCATCAGAAGAGCTATTTTTAAAGCCTTGGAGAAGTAGATGGAGCTTCATTATGCAGTTATCCACGTTCCCAGTGGGGTGTGGGGCTGCAGGTGCAGCTGATGGAGACAGGATCAAAGTTGATTTCTGATGCTTACCTGGCTCCCACCCTTGTGCCTCAGTGCTCTGACGATAATGCCACTCTTTGCCCGTTTCCTCATTGTTGTTTTTAAAACTTAGATTAAAATGAGACAGTATCCGTAAGTAAAATTCATTGTGTGTCCCTGGTAGTTAGAAAGGCATTCAACAAACTGTGGTTCCTTTATCACTCTGATAATGCAAGAGACGGCAAGTCTTATTACTTCAGCTTCTGCCTATCAGTCACTTCCGATGAGCTTCTCTGCTTCTGTTTTCTTAGACTGTACCTTTTTATTTCTTCTACATCTAATAAGCTATCTTTTCTTTTTTCTGCCTGTATTAATCTGCTTGGGCTGTCAAAACAAAATACCATAGAGAGTGGTTTAAACAATGGGAATTTATTTTCTCACAATTCCGAAAGCTAAAGTCCGAGATCAAGTCTCTGATTTGCCTCCTAGGGAGGGCTCTCTTTCTGGCTTACAGGTGGCTGCCTTCTCGTTGTGGCATCACATGGCACTTCCTCAGTGCCTGCCCTTGAGAAGGAGGGAGGGAGGGAGAAAAAGAAGCAGCAAGAGAAAGAAGGAGATCTTTCTCTTTTTATAAGACCATCAATCCTATCAGGTTAGCCCCCTCTCCCTTAAGATCTCATTTAACCCTAATTACTTCCTCCAAGCCCCACCTCCAAGTCTTATCACATTAGGTGTTAAGGCTTTAATTCAATTTGAAATTCAAATTTCCCAGGAAAGTGGAGAAGACACAGTTCAGTCCATAGCGCCACCTACCTGCAGTCCTTAGACTTTCCAGTTTTCTAATGTTATTTATGTAACTCACCTGATGGTCACCTGTTGTTTATTCAGTAAAACTTTGTCCATATTATGGACTCTATATGAGATTCTGGGATTATCCAGAGCAATAAAATATAATCTCTGCCCTTCTGGGATCTAATCAGGAGAGATAAGACACTTAGAAAATAAGAGCAATAGAATATGACAGGTATGATCATCAAAATAGTTTCATGGGACAGGGTGGGGGAACAAAGCAGGAGACCTCATTTTTGACTGGAAGATTCCAGGGAGTCTTGAAATAATAGATGTGGAGAAGAAATGGAAGGCAAGACACCTCCTGGTGCAAGAAAGTTAATAAACAACCTACACAGGATTCAAAGGCTCTAGAAACTGAATTGGAAGCAAGTGACTCAGTGAGCTGTAAAACCAGTTTTCCAGATGGGGGCTGGTTTACAGAAGAACTTTTATGTCTTGCTGAATAGCAACTTTGAAGGCATCAAGTATATTTTAACAACAAACTAAACTGCTTGAAATTAGAATTGGGTTGGAGCTATATGGGGCTAGGACAAAAGTGAGTTTTGCAAGTGAGTGAGAATTTAGCATTATAATTAATAGTGATGAGTCTTTTCATTGGAGGACTATTGAATGAATAGTCCTCTCTGAATGAGCTGGAAATTACTGTGTGTGCATCTGTAGCAGTATATCAAGGAGATTTGTCATTGTTCCTCAATTAACCCTGTGCCATCATCGATATGTAATAGTCACTCAAGCTTGCACACTCAGTTCATACCAAAAATAGTACATGAGGTAACGGCTCTCAATTATTGTAAGATTAATCATCAACAGTGGTTGGAAAATTTTTTTTAAAGTTACATGTTAGCCATTAGGTCATTGAATATACTTGTAATCAAATCTGCAAAATTTCTAGAATCTCCCTTAGCACAGTGGGAACTTGTTCAAGGCATGGTCACTACACTTTAAAGTCATTTCATGCTGGGCGGGTACCTCAGACCCACCCAAGAAAGATGTGAACAGGCAGTAAAAATCTAACTGCAGGGACTATAGATTGATGTTTGGGTTTACTTAGAAAACCAAAATTCAACCTTTGCTTTCACATACTTCCCTCTTTTTCTGTCTTCATGTATGTTTCTTTTTGTTTCTTAGCCTAAAAAAGAAAGAAGAATTTGACTCTGTTCTCACATGCTTCCACCCTTGGCACGTGTCAAAAGTTGGGGCTTGTGTCATTGTCTGAGTCATTCCATTTGTGTGTACGGGACTCATTGAGAATATTACACGCACACCAGCTAGGCTAATCCTGGAAGAGAAATCTGGAATCTGACCAAGCTCTGAGGCAGATAGGCGGAATGGTGGTGTTGGGAAGGACAAAGAGACCTTATATCCAAATCCTTCCTGCCCTCCCTCCCCTGGTTCACTGTAGATGAACTTAGTGCTTCATGGTCCTGTCTTTGGAGTGGAGCTAAATCACAGGCTACAATTGCTTTCCTTAATAACTGAAGGTGTACTATATTGCACTCCTTGTCCTTTAACGTCGCTTTTGACTTGTTGCCCCCTTTGGATCTTTTCAGAATACTGTGCATGGATGATTTGTAGGACAACCTGGGATGCCGTGTGTTTCCCAGTTCTGGATTCACAAAGAGCAATGTATAAATGACTCCTTGTTTTCCTGAGCTTTCAGATGTGAGGCCTGGATCTGGCAACTTCCAGTCTCTGCTACTTCATCCGAATTACTGAAGTAGGGGATTTCTGTCTGCATTCTATTGGTGATTTTCGTATTTCACAACCTGTGGTTTCCCAGTTTTCTAGGGTAAAGGAAGCATAGCTCAAATTAGAAAGTGCCTTGCCAAAGCAACAAGAAAAGCTGTTTCTCCCTGATTTGCAGTGTCTCATCTAAATCTCCATCATGAGCCCCGAGAGACCCACATTTTGTCTTTGGAAGCAGGTGCAGCACAGAGGTGACATGGCGACACCAATTGACTAAATTATTTTCATGTGGATAATGTTCTTAGGGGCCTTCAACTTGATCATATCAAGCTTCTCACACTCTTAAGATCATGATTCTCATGTTGATTTTTTTTTTTCAGACAGAGTCTCACTCTGTCACCCTGGATTGAGTACTTTGGCATCACTACAGCTCACAGCAACCTCAAGTTCTTGGGCTTGCTTGATCCTCTTGCCTCATCCTCTGGGGTAGCTGGGACTACAGGCACCGGCCACAACACCCAGATAATTTTTCTATTTTCAGTGAAGATGGACTCTCACTCTTGCTCAGACTGGTCTTGAACTCCTGAGTTTTGATTTTTTAAATTAATAATATTTATAGGTTTCCTTTTTACATTTACAAAAGTAATACCTGGTTATTTCATGCGATACAAAATATGTAAAGAAAAAGTTTAAAATCTTTCATTATCTTGTGATTATTATTTGCATATTTTATAAGGCCCTTACATGTACACTTACCCAACCACGAATATAACCATCCATCCATCCATCCATCCATCCATCCATCATCGGTCCATTTATTGGCTCCTACGCATCCTGCTTTAAGAATATATCAAAGATGGTTTACTTTATATTATAAAAACATTTCCATCTAATAAAATAACATCAAATGCATGGTTTTATCATCTATGCCTATGTTTTTAGTACCTATGTTGATGTTTACTTTAAAACTTGTTAATGTTAAGGGAAATTCACCAAAATGTGTAAATAGTGTCTTCATGTGTATGTAACACACACAACAGGAAGTTGAGTGTTTCATTTGTTAGTTTGGGTCACTAGTTAGCCGGTGCTATTCTTCTTCGATTAGAAGACAATTTGATTATGTAAGATGTGTAATTTGGGGGATGAAAGAGATCTGACACTCCATCTGGCCCTGTGGTTTCCAAATCTCAAGGGTTCCAAGGAGGTGCCTTAGGGGTAACAACACAACAGGGCTTCTCTGCAGCTATTACCAGGGCTGCCCAACTTCCTGTTTTGTAAATGTTGTATTTTTTTATCTTATTTGTTTTTAGTAAAAGAGTTTCTACCACTTAAAAATAAATTGAAAGCTGGTGATCAAGCTACTGATTTCTTTCAACTTCCCACTCCAAGTGGTTGCCCCACCTGTAGCAAGCCTGGAGGTGGCTCCTAGAAGCTACTTGACCACCCCAGTGACTTCAGGCTCAGCACACAAGAATAATATCCCTACCTCCCAGGGGGTCTTGAGTGGCTTGAGACAAACCACCCCCTCATGTATTCTTTTTTTATTAAATCATAACTATGTACATTTATGGGGTACAGTGTGCTGATTTGATATACAATGTGGGATGCTTACACCAGACTGAATAACATAAAAATCACCTCACTTACTTATTTGTTGTGGTAAAACATTTATACTCTAGTCTTAATAGTTTTGAAATGTACCATTGCATTGTGCACAATAAGTGAGGTCCCACCGAATACCCTCCTGTATTCTCTTGTGAGTCAAATCCATATATAGCATGAGAAAATTTCTCCAAACTTCTGGGGAAGAAGGTTCTTCATTCTTGATAGAGGAAAAAAAACAAAAACAAATGAAACAACAGGAAAGAAAGTCTATCTTCCTACCTGCTGATAGAAGGCCTAAGAAAACTCCTGTACTCTCAGTACCTATCTGAGGACAGGCCAGATACAGAGGGGGTGGAACCACAGAGGCAGGGAAACAGCCCCCAGTCAAGCCCCAACTGTCTTCCTCACCCGACCTGCAGCTCTCCACTGGGTTCTTCTACTACTCGAATTAGGGAGGCCAGCAGGAGTTGTGTATACATCAACTGATACCAGGTTTGCTGACCAAATATTCCTGGAGAGGGTTAGTCACTTTGGGATGGGTTAGTAACCTGCTTTGTGTTGCAAAGTAAAATTGGGCTGGGATCAGAGGACCACATTGTGATTCCAAATGATTTCATTTGGAAATTCAGCTGATTTTTTTCATTTAATTTTTCTTTGTGTGAAGCTGCCTAATGACTCTAAATCTCAATTAGGACATTGTTGAATTGGTGACAAATATTGGTGACTTACAAGTCGCAGGATTGCTAAAAGCTTCACACTAAAGCTAGTAATGCATTATACAAAATGCAAAGTGGCTTCAGCACACTCAGAATAGCTCTCCTGGAGGGAGTCTTACTATCTATGCCGGGGTCTACACTAAATACTTCACTTTCATGCTTACAACAGACTCAGAAGGTTGGAACAGGACCTCCAATTGGCCTCTGAAACTTTTAGGATCTGATGTGTTTTAGAATCCAAAATGTGCTGGTTTTCAGCAAGGTTACATGAAGCAAGCAGTGGTGTGATCCTTGGTGGGATCTGGCCAGCACCTTGTATTCACACATAAAACATTGCTGCTGAAGAATATGTGATAATTTACATTAAGGGGTTTTCAGTAAGACCATAAGTGGCCTCACCTCATTTCCAGGCAGACTTCACCTTAAGCTCAACTCAAAGTTTGCAATCAAGTGAGTTAATGATAATACATGCTAATAATGATGATAATACTTTTCAAAACATTTTGGAAATTGGAATTATAAACTGTGCTGCTTTATCAAATCTTATAGATTTAAAAAAAAAATTATACAAAGGTTAAGGAAATTTGCATGGGCCCCTTAGCCTTTCAGTGGAGAAGGTGGGGCTGAAGCCAGACTGTCTGTCTCAGGAGCCCAGGCTCTTCACCACTCTGCTCACCACTGTTTGCCAAGGCTGCCCATCTAGATCCCTGTCTCCAACCTGCCAGCTGTGTATGTTATCTTTTCAAGAGGATATTTAGAACATTAAACTATATATTTAAGAAAATCTCAGCAATTAATCTTGGGAGCAAAAGAAAAAAATAGTTTGTACTTTTTCTGCTTTCATAATTTCTGTGTGAGATGTTATCTGTTCTGAAGAGCAGTTAGGCCCTTCCTGAAGTCTCTGGCTGAGCTGGGAGACTGAAGCAGAGGTGCTCACCGGGGGAGCGATCCTGAAGTTCACTAATTTGAAATGCACACATACTTACGTTTAGGACACACGCAGACACACGTGCACGCATGCTTCTGTTAACACAATGTGTGTGTATGTGATACCTGTCATGTGCCACAAGCCCAACACAGCTCAACCCAGACAGCACGCGCTCTTTTTTTTTTTAATTGAAGTATGCATGATAAGGTCTAGAGTTGAAGTGTGAGCAAGGCTTCACCAGAGAGATGAAAGGGAAAACTCCCCAGTAAGTGCGTCCTGGAGAAGGTAACGCTCACTGCAGCGAGGGGAGAAAGGTGAGCTGGGACCCCTGCAAGCTAGGGGAGACCAAGGCAACACGCAGGCTCCTTGCTATGTAGAGCAGCCGATACACATTTTTTGGTTAAAGATCATATCTAAATCTTAAATAGCACTAAGGGGGAAACTTCCGTTGAAATATGCCTTCAATTGAAATAGAATATACATTTATACCACCAATTTTTTAAAGCCCAATGTGAAAAAACGGCTTGTATAATCCAAGTATGGGCGATGTGTCTCACATTCCAGGCACACGGCAAAGACTTGTGATCAGGAAATAATGAGATAATTATATTACTTTATGCTCCACAGTCAGGCTTTATCATTTTTAAGGAATGTCTAAAATTCTATTAAGTTTAATTGTTGAAGCTATTAATAAACCAAGGGAAGAGTTTGAAAAATAGCTCTTAACGTTCTACTTTAGTGATTCAGATCATGACTAGGAATGAGAAAAGGATCTTGATAAAAACCTGGTGCAAGGGTTTTGCAGGATTTTTAGTTTATGTCAATGTTAATCCCTGGCGAGGCATGAGGCATCCACTCTGTCCCCTGAGCTGGAAACCCAGGAGTCGCCTTCCCCCCAATTCTCCCCTCCTGTTTCCCATCAGTCTGCTGTTGGTTCTGTTCCCTACATACGTACAGCTCCCTCTGTTTCTCTCCACTGCCCCTGCTGCGGTGACAGAGGCCACTGGGCCTTCGTTGCCATATGGACTCAGGTCCCCGTGAAGCTTCCCTCCCTCTCCTCCACCAGGACGGAGCCACCCTTCCCTTCCCAGGCCCCACGGGGACAGGTTTGCACTGTACGTCTGTCCCCCAACCACCCACGGACTATGTGGGACTTGCCTTCTGAGAGGAGCCATGGTGCTGCGTTCACTTCTCTCTGCACCTGGCCCCTGGCACACGGCCTGACGCCGTGATCACCCACAGGTACTTGTTCAGTGAATGACAAGATGCGGACCTGTAAAGATTTCCTCGCCCCGTTGTTCCATTCCTTAATTTCTGTAAGTGGTTTTTCCTATTAATGAACACGTTCCTTAATAAATTAGTCTAAAACAGATGGCAGTTCTGTGCTTTGGGGATTTTCAGCATGTTGATATGGTAAATGGCAAAAATACATCTAAACAACAAAGTCTCCACAAGACATTTTTAAAATGAAGAGTGTCTTCCTGGGAAAGTTTTCAAAGACTCTTTTCGCTTTGGCTTCTGCCTTCTGGCTACGAGGGAAAAAAGGTAAAAGCCAGTCTGGGACTCTTCCCATTGAGTACACGATCTCGTGTCTCAATGTGGACGGGTTTTAGCTTTGGGTACAGACTAATGTTTTCCATTTTGGTAACGTTGCGTTTGTTTATTTCATGTGTGTACCTGTGTTGTCATGGACCCCTTTGGAAAATACTCGTTTTTCTTTTTTTGTGTTACTCAGCTCTCTCATCTTTCCCTCTTCCTTCCTTCTCCTTTCTTGGGGTCAGGGTTTCTCAACTTGGACATACTTGATGTTTTGAGCCAGATAATTCCTTGTTCAGGAGCAGGGGGATGTCATTTGTACTAAAGGACATTTAACAGCATTGCTGGCCTCAACACACTAGATGCTGGTAGCACCTTTCCCACAAATTGTGACAACCAAAAATGTCTTTAGATGTTATCAGATGAGCCCTGGGGGCAAAGTAACCTCAGATGAAATCACTGCTGTAGAGGTCCAATGCTGAGGGATGTCCTCTTATAACTCAACCTATAGTCTTATAGCCCTTTAATTAAAAACATGCATGGAATTTTTATTTTTTGTTTTATAAATCAAGGTGTTATTATACCCTCTTCTCTGCCTTGTCCAAGTCCACGCAATCTTGCAAGGTGTGGACGTGTGCCGGCCTTCTTAGCCAGCCTCCCTTGGTGAACATTCACTCTGACTCTGTCCGTACATACACTGTCACATCAAGCACCTTTGCGGTTATATCCTTGCATTGTGTCACATTTATGTCTGTGGCACACCTTCCCTGCAGTAGTTCCACACTGTGGAAAATGTGGATAGCTAATGGAAATGGATACGTCAGTCTGCTTTCCTAGAACACTGAACAATAAACATTTCTCCAGCAACGTGTGAGAGCACCCGCCCTTCCTCTTCCCTGCCCACCAGCACCACGTGTCAGGCTCTACTTTTTAATAGACGTGGAGCGATATCCCATTGTCAGTGTAATTTGCACATCCCTGAGTAATAGCGATGTTGAAGAGCTGGTTTAATGGAGTTTCTGTCTGGAATAGCATGACATCAGACACCTGCAGGGCCTAAGTCATTACTGCCCATCTCTGATTTTTGGAATAGCTCCTTGGACACTTCCGTGCAAGCACAGACTCACCTCACCCCCCACGCATAAAATTGATGTTCTAGGTTATAAAACTTCAACCCCTTCTTCAGACAAGCTTTCAGCACACCAAAAATAAAATGCATAAAGATGTGGATATTTTATTCAACATCATTCAGGGAAAAGCATACTTTGCTTGTCATTAATTTTTTTTTTTGAGACTTTCTCACATTTTATATTTATATGGGTATATTGGGACTGAGTGTATATAAACCCTCCAAGCAGAAAATTTGAGACATGGTTGCTGGTGAACTGGGCATTTCTAAGGCCACATTAAATATTATGTTTTTAGGAATGTGCCACAATGGGAAATGAGGTCAATTGTGAAATGAGAGGCTTCTGTGTTTAGTTGAAGGGGAAATAGAATGCCCTGTGGGGGACGGTGGAGTCGCTGTATTTGGGGACCTTGATGGGCAGTCATTCTAAAGCTGCTTGTAAAGCCTTTAAAGAGGCTACTGCAGCACAGCTCCACCGAGGACAGGCTGGAGGAAAGAGGTTTACTGTACCATGCAGACGAAGAGGAAGTTCCGTGCCACAAAGAAAAATAAAGGAAAGGATTAGAACTGCTTTTACCTTGTACTTTTGACACCTTACCAAAAGGAAGACAATATTAATTCTACTCGGAATTTTTTTGAAAAGATATTTTTCATCATAAAAGAGTGGCAGGTCATTAGTGAAAATTTGAAAAATAATTTGTACTAGACATCTTGCAGTGGTGGTCTAGAGATCGTGTTTTGCAAGCAAGGGTGATGAGAGTTAGAGGAAATGCCTCCAAGATTCTGATATTGAGTTGGTTATCAGTTCCAATTTTCATTGTGAGTTTTTACAATCACAATGAAAATTGAGTTTTTTAACCTGGATCTTTTAAAATATTTTTTTAAAGGTCCTATTACAGCATTCTGAATATGAGACTCTAAATTTAGATCTAAAGTGCTTATATGGGTTTTATAAACTATTTTCATGTGGATTTAGTTTTCAAAACAAATCTGTAGAGACAACACATTATTCTCATTTGATAGATGTCAAACTCAGACCTTGTCAGGGCCTGGCATGTACTACACAGGCTGACAATCGCATTTGGCCCCGGCTCTGCCACGAGTCAGGAAGTTGTCCCCTAGCAAGTGTTAGTCTGTCACCAGCTTGAGAGCTTGTCATCTGCAGATACTCAGGTTAATCTCTGAAATTTCATGAGAGCCGAGTACCAGGTAGGACAGCACAAAGGAGTCAGTGAGTAAAAGGATAAAAAATGGGTTTTGAGGAATGGTGTTAATAACTATAAAAAAATCAGGCCCACAAGGATGTGTGCAAATTGCTATTCAACAGAGCTTGTTTGTCTGGAGAGAACAGCCGAAGAACTGGCCCACAGATATGGCAGGTCATTAGCTGCTTGGCGGTGCCCTCCTGAGCAGTTGGAATATGGTGTAACCCTTGCCCACAGGGCGGATGCTCCGGTGATGCTCCTGGATCACTCAACCTCGCCCAGAACTACAGTCTACTTGAAATCCTCATGCTGCTCCTTTAAAATTCAAGAACTCAAAATCGTTCTGTCAATAAACATAAACTGGGCATTTAATATACGACTAGCAATGGACTAGGTTCTGTGACATATTATTATTATTCAGAAGAATGAGACTGTGCTCCTTCCGTGAAGGACATCATGATCGTATGAACAGTTCAGTAAACGGAAATTACTATACGTGTTAATGTGCAAGGCACAGAGGGCAGAGTGACCACACATGCCCAGGTGGGTCATGGACACTTTCCCAGAGGAGACACTCGATCTGGAGAGTGAAGCTCTCATGAAAGTCCGGGACTTAACAAAATACAGACCTCACATCCCTTTAGCTCTTCAGTAACATCTCGAACAGCCTGACATGGTCCTAAGGTTATAGGCGGGCCATGAAACAGAAGTCCATGGATTTGCATTGACACCTAACTCTATAAACAAACATAAATAAATGAACAAGAGAGAGAATATTGTGTGTCCTATGGGTCGTACCATTCAGCAGCACGTCTCTTGTATCAACTGAGCTACTGGAAGGAGTCAAATCAGAGTCAGAGGCAGGTCCATCTACAGGAGGGGATGGCGCCTGTGGATCCAGACCCTGGGAAGAAAGAAACACCGAGCTACAGGTAGAGATTAGAGCTGCATCTGGGTACTTCTCTAGCACGACTTCCTCAGCACCCTCAAAAAACAAGCAAGCGACAGGTGTGTTTTCCATTTAGCCTGCTAAATCAGGCCTGCCTCCTGGGGAGGCTTTGAGAATTAACTAGACAGTGCTGGCAGCTGACTAGGCCGCTAAGTCAGGAAAGCATTACCTCATCCTGCACTGGCTCATTTGATATTCCACCTTCAAATACTCCAACTGAAAGTTGAAATAAAGAGAAAAAGACTACGGCCTTCATGGATGAGTATCTGGATATGTGTGTTTGTATAAGTCTTTGTGTGTGAAAAGAGAGATTGAGAAATGAAGGAATAGAGATTTGAGGTTTCAGGCCAGACAGTGAAGAAGAAAGTATTTGTGTTAGGATCTGAAAACTAATTTGGAAAAAGTAGATAGAGTTATTAAAAAAAAAAAAAGTCAGAGCTGAAAATGAATGCATTAATTAACATTCATTAACCTATTTACCTTTTATTTTTTAATTGATCATTTACAATGTATCAATAACTATGATGGACAATGAGGATGTGGGTGAGTCAAGCAGAAATGGCCCATTTCTACAGCACTCTTGGTCTCCAGGGAAGCACTGGGTTTTAAGAAGCTCACATATTCTGGGAGTTCTAGAAGCTATTCCCTTCCACTCTGAAGAACTGACTTCCTGGGTAAGCTGGGAGTCCAGGACCTTGACACAGAAAAAGTTCCCGGGGCCAGAGTGGTTGTGAAGCTGGACTGGACTGACATTGGTTGTTTGATGCAGAGCCCCAGGAATTGGATTTCGAGGCTCACAGATATATTGATCAGATCCAAATGGGTCTATGGGAGGTAAAAGCAAGGTCAAAGGGAGTGGACTGGGAGAAAATTATGGAAAGAGAGTGAGCAGTCTGGCGTATGCGCATACATGTTAAAGTTAGTGAGTCAATGTAGATATATGCTAATGACAGGATATCCAAGGGGGAGTGATCTGTTAAGAACTTTGACAGACTTATAATCTCACAGTCCAGAAACAATGTGATTAGTACAATGGAGGGGAGAACCTGGAAGTAAGATACCTGAGAGGAGACAGGTGGAGGACTTCCCAGAGGAAGCATCAGGAGAGGAAAGGAGGAAATTAGCATTTCCACAATGAAAAGGGAGAATTATGCAACATAAGCTTCCATTAATCTAAGGTTTTTGTAGTTCTATGATTTTGAAGGCAAGTTAAGATTCTTGATTAAAATCCATTGGGTGGAAATTATATAACCACAGAATCTGTGAAGCACTGTTTCATTCACGCCCTAAGAAGGATAGGTTGAAAATGAATGAAAGTAGAGGTGGAACCTCTCAATCAGTAATAGGATGCTACCATCTGAATGTTGAGGTCACCCCAAATCTGTTTGCTGAAATCCTCACCCTCATGGAAGGGTCTTTAGAGGGAGAGACTTGGGTGGGAAATGGGATCAACACCCTTACACTGAGACCACAAAGAGCTGCCCAGCTCCTTCTACCCTGACAGGACACAGCAGAGTCACCATCTGTGAACCAGGAAGGGAGTGCCCACCCGACACCAAATCTGCCTGCTCCCTAATCCTGGATTTCCCAGCCTGGAAAACTGTAAGGAATAAATTTCTTTGGTGATAATCAACTTAGTTTATGATGTCTTGTTATAGAAGCCAAGATGGAGGGAAACACAAGGTTTTCAGGATGACATGGTGAGCAACTGAACTGGTATCACGACTACTAATGTAGACAGGAAGAAGCCAATTTACCATCACGTTATAGAATCCGATCCAAGTTTTATCTCTTCAGTGCTGTGTCTCTGATACAACGCATCTCTATGAAGTGATTTTAACTTTATTTAAAGACTTTTTTTTTTGGCTTCTGATGGGGCTGGTTGAAAAGCATCCATCATAGCTGGGGCAATGGCTTACTCCCATTATCCTACCACTTTGGAAGGCTGAAGTGGAGAATTGCTTTGGGCCAGGAGTTAGAGACCACCCTGAGCAACATACTGAGACCTTATCTCTATAAAAAATAAATTAGCTGAGAATAGTAGCAGGTGCCTATAGCCCCAATTATTTGGGAGTCTGAGGCAGGAGGATGCCTTGAGCCCAGGAGTTTGAAATTGCAGTGAGCCATGATGACACCACTCCACTTCCGCCTGGGAAATAGAAGAAGACTCTTCCCCCACCCCCCAAAAGTATTCATCTTTTAATAAAAACTTTGGCTGCCAGCTCCAGCCCTCATTAACATAATTAAAGACATTGATCATGTCACTTCTGCTGCCTGAGCCTCCGTTTCTCCACCACTAAAATGAGAAGGGAGGATGGAGCCATTTCTAAGCTTCCTTCTCAGTAAGTCATTTTATGCTCTTAACTATTCACATATTGCAAGTAAGGATGAAGATTCATCACTAGAAATCCAGCTCCCTTGCCTAAAATTTAAGTAGAGAAATTGAAGAAATTGTGAATGCCAATCTTCAGTAGGGGGATGCACCTGCTTGGGGGCACCGTACTGTTGCCAGCCCTCAGAAACGAGTGAGAGGGCCCAGGGCTCTCTTTCAAGGAGCATGAAATACACAAGCCAGAAGCTGGAGATTGAAGCCCAGCCACACTGACTTCAAAAATGAAAACCTGAAAGGAGTCCCAGGAGGACAAAATGAAGATAACAAACAAGTAACAAATGTGATTAAATGTTTTAGTATGATCCATAATGGAGCACAGTCCATGAGAAAGCCAACAGGACCCCAAGTCCAGACAGTGGGGTTGGGCCAGAGTGATATTTCACTGCTGAATGGTTGTCACCCAGAATTTGTCCCTGGGAAGCCTGTTTCCAGTGCTTCACATTCCTGACAAGCTGTGTGCATGTCCTGTATAAATATGATTCCTCCTTGAATTTGGGCTATAATTTTAAAATTTTACCAAAAACGTTCTAAAGCGCTAAACTTGCTTTCCAGCCACAACCTTGCGGTGTCTGTGTGTGTGATAGTTATGAGCATGTGATAGTCATGCTTGTGCAGATGTGTGATAGTTATGAGCAGAAACTCCTCAAGTACAGCATAAAGTTTTTCCATATGTGGCCCCATATATGAGCAGAAAGCCTATGCTTGACAAGAGAGGGAGCTGGGAATCAATAAGAATAATACTGAATTTGAAAGGAAGTTTAATAAAGTAGTTAAAAACAAAGGCTCTGGAGGCAAATTCCTTCAGAACACAAATCTCTGCCTTCAACGTTACTGATACATGTGTAACTTAGTAGAAGTATGCCGGAGCTTTAAACCAGGATTCTTGGGTGGTCAGATGAAGAATCAAAAGAAAGTGTGAGTGATTGTAAATTAGTAGGATGTAAGCACTCCAATTTGTACACATAATCAACACATTGAATCCCACAAAGAAATAAATGTATTCATGATGTAGGTATACATGACTTAATAATAATAATAAAAATCAAAAGAAAGATACACCACTAAGAACGCAGAGCCACAAAAGCAGACAGG
This sequence comes from Perodicticus potto, assembly GCA_963574655.1. Lineage (NCBI taxonomy): Eukaryota > Metazoa > Chordata > Mammalia > Primates > Lorisidae > Perodicticus > Perodicticus potto. The sequence goes on along the minus strand of CAUYRH010170694.1, from coordinate 12,995 downwards.
GAACGTCCCTTGAGAAAAGAGAGCCAGAAAAACAGCTGCTTGCACTCCCAAGTCCACATTCTTTGCAGGGAGGCATTTCAAGTCACACCAGGGGATTGCTGGTCAGAGGTTTTCAGTGGACACACCCCTTCAGAGCTAACCGTGTTACAGTGTTCAGAGTTTATTGAAAGACAGGAAAAGTTCTACAGAAGTTAAGATATAGCTTAACAGTAGAGGGATGGCAGAAAGGGCTCACAACCTCTACTCAGATCTTTACTTCTTATACACCCAAAGCTACCTTTTCGTAGTGTGGTACCCTTTCTTAATTTGCATAATCCCAGCAATCCTCTCCGCTCTCCTGTAAATCCTTTAAAGCATCAGAATCTCCTACTTACTAGGGTCCTGGCTGGCACTTGAGATCAGACCCTGGTGCCAGATCAGCACCTGTGGTGGATTCTAAAATCAGTCTCAGAGGACGTCTCATTCCCTCTGCAGGAATGACGACTCCCCACCTTCTCATGACCCCCTTCTCAGCCATCACTATGCTTTCTGCTTCCTCTGGTTCCATCTGCCTTAGATAAATTCTCTCCTCTCTGGCCCTGTATTTCCTTTTATTGATTTCTAACTGTATACTTCAGGGTTGCCCCACTGCTATTCAGAGAGTCCCTCTGAATAATTGATAGGGGTTACTTGTTTCTTTTCAGACACCCCCTTCAATAGGACCTGCCTTAATTCCTCAATTTCCTCATCTTTAGAATGAGCATTTTACACTTTTTTTGGGGGGAGGGGGCAGTTTTTGGTCGGGGCTGGGTTTGAACCTGCCGCCTCTGGTATATGAGGCTGGTGCCCTATTCCTTTGAGCCACAGGTGCCTCCCCAGAATGAGCATTTTAAATGCCTACGTCGTAAGAGTGCTATGAAGATTAAATGAGTATCTCATATTTAAGAAATGGTTTTTAAAAATTAGATCAGGGCCTGCCACATAGAATGTGCTCTTCTATGGAAAGTTCTTTAAAAAAAGGAAGCACAGTTACATAGAGAAATAAGTTGTATTTTTAAAATTTATGATTAACTTGATTTGAACAAAATAAATATATTTTTTGAAGGACAAAATATTGTTCTAATTTTTCGCATATCATATATAAGATGAATGAGTTTTAAAACGTTCCCGTTTCAGAGCAGACATTCTATAGAGGAAAGTATGGTTTCTAAATTGCAGATTGATCCCTGTTCTTCAAACCTCTAGTTTTGTTTTCATCCTCTCCCTCCACATGTGAGGCTGTGAGCTAGTAGCTCACCTTGCTCCCATCATGGGTGCCATTTATAATATCTTGCCTTGAACTCAGAATTCTTTGAGCTTGTTCAATTCTTGGTATTATCCCAGAGCTCCATTCAAAATCTTCTCTTTTGTTCCCTAAATTAGTTCCTTCTCGCTTCTCAGATCTCAGGAGAGTGATTAAAGTTTCTTTTTTTATCAATCTCTTTAAATGCTTCTGAGCGTTGCCGCTAGACAGGCCTGGCCTCAAAGAAACACAAATGATAATAAGGCAACTGTTTGCTCCCAAGAAGTATAAAGGGAAGAATGAAGTGTGTAATAATGTATCTGAGACAGTCAGTTTTACTGAAAAGATCTAATAGAACAAGATTGTTAATTAAAAGAAAATCCTAAGGCCCCTCTCCCAGTGGCTGGCTGGACCCCCTCTTGGCCTCAGGGGTCCCCTAAAACTAAGCTGCTAGCCATGATCAGACATGTCACCCTGCCCCCCTTCTTTCTTAGAGATCCTTTGTGACTCATAACAGGCCTTAGGCTATGCCCAGCATACACACATCTGCAGGTTCTCCATGTACATTACAAGCCACTCAGATCTGGGCACTCTCCGGTAGTTTGTTTCTGTTTTTTTTTTTTTTTTTTTTTCTTTGCAGTTTTGGCTGGGGCCAGGCTTGAACCCGCCACCCCCGGGATATGGGGCCAGCACCCTACTCCTTGAGCCACAGGTGCCACCCTGGTAGTTTGTTTCTGATCAGTAGACTTACCTTAACTCAGCATTGCTTTTCACTGACACCTGGTCTGTTAGGCAGAGCCTAACTCTTCTAGCCAATTGTTCATTAAAGAACTTTTAAACCCACCAATAACCTGTAAACTCATGCTTTGAGATGTTCTATCTGTTGGGGCCAAACTAATAACATACCTTCCATGTATTGATTTATGGTTTTTCCTGTAGTTCCTGTCTCTGTGGAATGTAAAAAACCAAACTGTAACCGCGCTCTAGTGAATCCACTTGCTCAAGGCTTCTTGGGCGTGGCTCTGAATAAAGTTCTTTAAATTATTTTCCAGAGTGTGGCTTCTTTTCCATTGACAGGATGAGGCAAATATTGCTATAGCAAAAGTATGAGAGAAATGCCAGAGAAGATTAAAAAGAATACTTTTCACCCAAATCAGGTGAAAATAAGAGAAAAAATAGGGAAAAGGTAGTGCTGAAACTCTAGGGGCAAAGGAAAGCTTTACCTATGCCACTTGCCCGTTCATAGAAGCAGAGAGGTTAGCAGGAGAGAAGGCATGCAAATTTGTTGGTAACATTTATACACACCTTAGATTATAATTGCCTGTAAAGAGTTTCTGACAAAGTATCAGAATAAAGCAATTGTCTGTGAACAAGAATTAAAATGACCATGGTTAAAAATCCCAAGGTCGTTTATCATAATAAGGCCACAACTGACAAAATTTGGTTATTTCTGTGGCCTATAATAATTTAATATGATAGCCATAATTATGTCTGATAACATATACTATCATATATCAGAATTTTAGGAATCTTGTGAAATTAAAAGACATATTAATAACATGACAGTAAAACATAATTAAATTCAAGATGGGGTGGGGGAGGAGGGTGTGAGGATGAGAAAAAGGGGATCAAGGGGAATTGCTAAGCTCTCACCTAATGGGTCCCATGTAGGGGTATAGGGCACACCCTCTGGGTGAAGGGCTCAAATACAACTTGGACTTCACCTAACAAACACAAAATGTAACCTAGTAGTTTGCAGCTGAGAGGTCAAAGACAGAAAATAAAAGATTATTTCAAAACCAGGTTCTGTGTGGGCAACAGTGGTGTTTATTTCCACCCGGGTGTGGGTGACCTGAGCTAAGAAGGAAGTCGGCCTGTGGGTTAAGGTGGATGGGGGTTTTAAAGGGTAGAAGGGTGGGCATTGATTGGCCCATTCACCTTTCCCAGGTGGGACATCCGATTTGGGCAGCTTGATTCTATTTGGGTGGGTCCCTACATTTGACTTTATCAATAACCTCCTATTAAATTGAAATTAAAAATAAAAATTAATTACTTTAATTTGAATAGACGAAAGAAAAATAAAAGCTAACGGGGCAAACTTAAAAAAGAAAACAGATTTATGAAAATATAACTCAAAGCATCATTTTTATTTGGCAATGTTTTCCAAATAATTTACTCTATCAATTAAGTCTAATTGGTTCACTATCTTTCCACATGCTATTCTAGATGTCCAACACTTACTTAGTGTGAGGTTAAAAGGACTTAATTTTGAGAAGTTTGTTAAAAGTAAAAGTTTAAGACACTTCGTCAGAAATGGGATCACAGATTATTATGAAATAATAGTCACTCATTCAACCAGACTTAGAATTAAAAGACTTTAAAAGCAAGTGCAGAAAGTTACCTAGTTGTCGGCTCAGCGCCTGTGGCTCAAGCGGCTAAGGCGCCAGCCACGTACACCTGAGCTGGCGAGTTCAAATCCAGCCCGGACCCGCCAAACAACAATGACGGCTGCAACCAAAAAATGGCCGGGCGTTGTAGCGGGCGCCTGTAGTCCCAGCTACTTGGGAGGCGGAGGCAGGAGACTTGCTTGAGCCCGGGAGTTGGAGGTTGCTGTGAGCTGTGATGTCAAGGCACTCTATGCAGGGCGACAGCTTGAGGCTATATCTCAAAAAAAAAAAGAAAAAAAAAAAAGAAAGTTATCTAGTTGTTAAAAACCTTTAATTTACCCTTTGATAGAGAGGGGCCTCAGATTTTCCAAGTAATCAGAAGACCCAGTAAAGATAGCATGAGGCATGTGAAATTTATTTCTCTCTCTATTTTCTTTTTCAAATTCATACAAAAGATTAAGTTTTTATTTTTATATGAAATTATATATTAAAGTATCTATTAAAATATATGAAAATCTTGTTTCAATGAGAAGACTAAATTTTGGTTTTATGTCAGTGTACTTTTCATATGAAGATTCATTTTCAGAAAAACTTATAATTTCATTTTATTATTAGCTCAACCACACATACATTTTATTTGATGTTTATCTTTTATAAACCTGTTATAACTTTCCTAGTCCTTATACAAATTTTTTTTTGCCAAAAATGTATTTTTATATGATGCTTATGAGTGTTTATGCATCTCTATCTTCTACTTACTGTTTTCTTTAGGTCTCGTTTCCATTTCCTTCCTACATTTATATTTTAAAACAATCTTTAAATAACTTCTAAATTAGACAAGAATTCTTTTACTTTACGAAAAACACATTTTAACATCCTTAATATTTTTCCTCATCAAAAATCACGTCTTACTTTTCTTGTACACTCTGTATATAATATAGATTTGTTTCCCTATTTTTAGTAGTTTCAAATACATGCATTAATTATCACTTTATTCCTTAGCATTGTAAAACATAATTCTATAGATCGCTACCATTTTATAATTTCTAGATATATGTGTTTCCTCAGGGCACAATTTTTAATGTGGAACAGGACATATTTACTAAGTAACCAAAATATATTTTGTCTTTTCACAAAATTTAAGAAGTCAAAACAAGAAATTAGTTGTTAATTAATATTTTAATTAATATTTTAATATTTATCATATTTGGAAATGACCTAGATAGTCAATGAATATCTATCATTTAATTTAACTTAGTAAAACTCTAAGTGTGTAATGACCAAACAGATTTTGGAAACTTTAAGCATACTTACTAGAAAACACAATTATTGTTAAAGGAAAGTTCATTTATAAACTTTTGTCTCACTTACATCTATTTACCTAACTCAAATTTAGGTCAGTCTCATAATATTATGAATTTAAATACCTAACAGCATTAAAAGCTGTGTGTCTGCATTAGATTTAACATTGACATATATGCCATTTTTAATTAAACCAATATTATTTTTATTTACCAAAGTTAATTAATCAGGTGAACTTGGAAAGAATTTTGGTTAATTTACTTAATAAATGTTCATTATCTGTAAGTCAATTGAATACCATGTGGGCAGCTTACAAATATAGGTATACACGTATAAAGAAAAATGCGGACAGACCAAAGTAAACATTTATAGCTTTGATTTCAACATTTTAACCAAATGCAGGTAAAATTTGTTAGTTTATAAGGACAATTGTATCCAAACATTTTTTTTTCTTACATGGAACTAGTTGTAGTCCATCCGTCCTTTTCCAAGTAATCAGAAGACCCAATAAAGACGGCATTGCTGAAGCTCTTATTATGTTTTAGAAAAAACAAGTAGAAAATTTCCATCTCATTGGCACAGAGAAAGAATGTATGTTTTTCCAAGAAAGAATTTAGGCTGTGTCAGTTAGCTCAGACACAAGAATATTTACAATGGATGTGTGTGGATTAAATCACAGGAATATGCTACAGCATTGGTCTCAACCTTTTAGAAACCAGAGATCAGTTTCATGAAAAACAATTTTTCCATGGACTGGGAATGGGGGATCTGACAGGAAGTGATGCAAGCAGTGGGCAGTGGCTATATGCACAGGTGAATCTTCACTTGTCACTCTCTCCTCAACTCCTGCCCTGAAGCCCAGTTTCTAGTAGGCAACGGACAGGTACCAGTCTACAGCCCACGGGCTGGGGACTGCACTGTCACAGAATTTACAAGGAGTACACAGAGGAGCCTAGGAGAAAAATTCTGAATCCAGATAAATAATTTAAAAAATGATGAATACATCAAAATCTCAAAAAAAAAAAAAAAAAAAGAATAAAATAACTGGTTGAAAGTAAGGATTGAATTTAGCCAGATAGATGGCTTTTCATTTAGTGTCTGTTTCTTGCCTAGATTTTGAGTTCAAGGAAAAGCTCATTATCATGTAAGGCTAGCAAAGCATTTGTAACTGGTAAGGTCTTATAGTTTATTTATATATGTAAAAGGCAGGTGTAGCTAGAAGGTAACGTACTCAGATCTTTAGAAATTAAGGACCTACACGTGCAAGAATAAACCACAAAAATAATAGAATATCAAGGTTTCCCTCCTGTAGTAGCCACCACTCACAGCAATTGCTGCCAATAACCTTTCAAACTGCAGTTCTTGCTGGTGACTTATCAGTCACCAAACATTCAAAAGTCAAGTGTCCTCTCATGGTACAAAGTAGCCCTTGGTGTCCCCCAAGGCCGAGAGATCATGATGCTGAAGGTAAAAGAGAGCAGAGCTTCAGACCTCCGAGGAACCTGCCCATGAGTCTCAGGCCTCCATGAGGTGTGCAGGGGTCTCAAAAGGTGGTCAGGGTGCATTTTCTGTGTTCCTCAAGGGGTCTCTGAGTTGCTAGAAGTCTCCTTTGAAAGCTTTCCATGTGATGGCAAGAACTCCGATGTTTTACTTAGTATTCAATGTTTCATCTACAGACCACCCCATGGAGGAGGTAGGAGCGTGAAGGGGATTATATCAAGGGAAGCGGATGGAAATTGGAAAGTGGCAAAGAGAGTTTGGTGGAGTAGTAAACGAAAGAACTTACCTTAGAGAAGTCCGTTTGGGAGTTTTCCAAGAAGAAAACTATGAAGCTTTAGATTATCCCCAGAAAAAGTAACGTGCACAAGAAAGGAAGCAGAGGTTCAAGAAGAGGGGGTTTTAGTCCACTGAGAAGTTTTCAGGAGAAAAATAAGATCCTATGAAGAGAACACAAAGACCTCAAAAACGGGGCCTTTTTAATACACCAGCTTCTTTTTTTAAATGGAGCTGGATTTGGAGAAGTCTAAATCAGGGGCTCAGACATCCAAATGATACTGTGGTCTAAAGAATTTTAACTTTTGTGCTAGGTAAGATGTTTGCTCCTCAATTTCATTAAGAGATCCTACATTCTGAGCCTACATGTTATTCTCTTATGAATCTTTCTTTTAATTTGATCTTCCCGTAAATACTAATAGAGCAATTGCTTAGCATGAGAATTCTCTAGATGTTTTCTTTTCCACGAATATAAAAGTCTTTTCAATTTAAATTATCTTTTGTCTGATCATTAACAATCAGGATCTCCAATAGTGTATTTATTTTGAACATTATTGAGTCCAGTAAACCTCTTGAGGGAAAGGGTAAGAGTTGATTTTTCAGGTTTAGAACAGACATTTTTAAGCAAGCGTTTTCCAAAGAGGGTGCAGAAAATGTAGTTCCTATGATTCCTAAATATTCATCCTCAGAAATAGATCAAGAAAGCAAAAAGATTTCTCTTACCACAGGTGATTAAGGATGGTGTTTACGAATGGCATCTCCAATTCCCCACAGAAATGTGTGGTGCTGTAAATCACAAACACACGAAGTTGTGGCACAAGGTAGGCACTTCTGGTTTTGGACTTTCTCAGCACTAACCAGGCATCAGAGGTTGAAATAACAAAAGCCTCTCTTGAATGAGACTTGTTAAGGCAAACTCCCTTGAGAGCTTTGTACACGTGGACAAAGAGAATGCTCCCGGATAGCAATTCATGTCTCAGGTTTCCAGTCTTTCCAGACTGGCCACTTGGCAGGACCCCCATCTTTTCCCCAACCCTGAGCTGGCAGAAACAGAGAGAGAGATTGTCACTTCATCACAAACTCAGGCTCTCAGAACCTACAGCAAGATAAAAGTGGAACCTTATACCTTACAGTTCTTCTTTTTATGACAAATGACACAAAAAGAGACAGAAAGAAAACAGTATCACTGGTGAAAGAAAAAGTGAATGTAAATACTCATACCAAAATATACCCAGAGTCATTGTACCCAAGGACTAACTCATACCAGTGGTTTTATTATTTCTTTTTTAAACTAAATCTGGAAAGAAAAAAGAGACAGGTAGTAATTTTTTACCATCCACTCAAAAAGCTTCCATACACAGAGATACAGGAGTTTGACAAGAATTTTTACTCTTTTGCCAGCCTATCAGTCCTAGGTTCTTTTAACTTTTTCTGCTTCCAGAGCAAAGTGGTTTTGTATCCTGCTAACTGTGCCAGATCTGCCTGTGTGATGGAAAAATTTTCTGTTTACCCTCTGAAATTTCTCTGAAGTGAACTGACAATGAACAGATTAACAGGAGAAAAGGTATACAAATTTATTAACGTGAATTAACACTTAAGCTGAAAAAAATATGAGACCCAAAAAAGGACCAGATGAATGAAGTTTGACTTGTATCCTCTTTATATGGGGAGGGAATGAGAGAATGTAGGGAGTTTTGAAGTGTAGTAAAAAACTTTTAGAGGAATTTAATGGACAAAGAGCAGACGATACTTTTTAAATGATTCTCTTTGGAAATTTAATGGGGACTATAATAGTTTGGGACAAAGCAAGATGCAGGGCAGGCTTTTACTGTGGCCAAAGGTAGTTGTACTATTCAGTTAGTCTCTTAATCTCTTGGCATGACATTCAGAAGAATATGTGAAAACTCTGTCTGGGCATGGTGTCCACATTTAGTCTTTTTTCTTCTCTTATGGTTACTGTCCTCTGATTATTTGGTGAGATTCCTAGAAAGGAGGTTTTGATACAATTGCACTTCTTTTCAAAGAATTTTTCCCAGTCAGATGAGGGAGCTTCCAGAGAAAGCACTTCCCCATGTTTGGGAAGAGGCAAAAGAGAAAGCAAAAAAGATTAGAAAGTTTTATGTTCTGAGGAAGCTTCTAAGACTTTCTGATTTCCTCTCTTTCAAAAGTGCTCATCATACCAAAGCACCATGTTTTGGGGTATCTTTCATTGACTTCCATTAAAACCAAAGTTCCAATGTTGCTCATATGAAGATGAACATGACTCGGACACATGAATGTGGTGGAGGGGGAGAGGAAAAATCATGAACAAAGTCAGAAGCCGAGAAGTTAGGATTATACTCACAAATATAACCTTGTCTGAATTGGTGACAATGTTTTCTTTTCTCTGGTGGTTAATCTTTCCAGGTTACATGATAAGACTCTTGTGGAGGGAGTTTTAAGAAAATCATGTATCTTTTAAAATAAATTTCCTCATTCAGATAAGGGAATTTCCAGAGACAGCCCATCCCTGAGCTTAGAGGGAAAAGTCCTTGGTTCTGAGGTTGCTACAGAGGGCTTTTAATTTTATTTAGATAAACCCAATCAGCATGCCATAATGCCACATTTTGGGGTATCATTTCTGAGCCCCAACATTCACCTGTCTGAAAATTTCTTAGAAGTTTCTCCCATTAAATGGTTACTTGGTGGCTGTGGAGAGAAAAATATGTTTAGTAGCTGAATACAGAAGATTCCCATTAAACTAGGCTCTATTGCTGGGAATAGATCCATCCAATTAAATTCTTGCATCTTATTTGAAGAGGTAGTGTTTGCAAGGCTCTCATCAAGGTTATGCCTCTATAAGGTCCAGGCAAAAAGGTCTTTAATACAAGAGTGGACAATTAAGTTTGCAAACTCATCCTAGAAAAAGTGCTACATACATCATTGCTGAATATCACAATTGGTAACCATATGGCCAAGGGGAGTACTTTGAAAGTTACCATGATCAGAAAAAAGGCATGTAGCCCTTTTTCTAGGATAAGTTCTCAAACTTAACTGTCTGACCTCATACGTAGCATATCTATAGAATCAGCAAGAAAAAAATAGATTAATGCTTGGAGCAATTTATAAACTAGTTGTTCTAGACTCTGGAGGGCAGGGGGGTGAGATAATTTCTAGATTTGGGTTTGAAGCATCTTCAGTTGGAGCTGAACTGAGAAGTGACTATCTGACAGATTTTCTTAGATTGCAGTTTGCATGTTAGAAAAGGTTGTCCATACACATGTTATAAGCTGACATAGTCATTTCTCTAAAGATGAGATCAAAGTGACCGGTTTCAACCTGTAAGTTTTCAGAAAAATGTTTTAATACTAATGATTTCAAGTCATAAAATTGAGATAAAATTGTAGCCATTAGTTCAGAGACTTGTGGCCAGGTATTGGAGGAAGCCACACAAGAAATTCAGATCCAGTTCAAATTTCATGTAAAAAATAAAACCTCCAAAATAATGTGTGGAGTTTGAAGTGAAGAATGAATATACTACAATATACTACAGTATACTACAATATTCTTCTGAAACATTGTCACTCTAGTTACCCCATTTTTAGCAAAAATAATTACAGTAAGTACAATTTATTTTCAAAATGAGTGTAGTCTCAATAAACTTGGCCTGATTACTTGTATAAAGTGCAATTGGAAAAGTGATTGACCTAAACCTTACTGTTTCTTTTTAAGTATGGTATGCTTTACCTTTTTGTAAGGAAACTCAGATCAGACTTTTAAAAGACCCCTGCAATGCTATGGACTCACCTGAAAATTGTGGCAGTAATGCCTATAGACTGGTATAAAGACCTCTCTTCTGGAGGTGTCCAAGTGTCTTCAGAAACCAGGGACTTAACCTGCAAACAGTGGCAGTAATCCCTATAGACTGGTGTAAAGGCCTCTGTTCCGGAGGCCTCAAAGTATCTTCAGGCTCCTGGTCCTCTCAGAAAGTAGCTTTCTTTACTTACCTGCAAGGCAGTCATATAAATTGTTTTTGTTTTTTTTTTAATGGTCCCAGGACAGTTTTTCCAAGGGGTTTTTATTGGCTTAATAGTGAACCTGATTTCCTTAAAACTATGAGATTATATGTGCAAGTACAACATTCCAAGCTAAAGTTTTGGGGTTACAAACAGTGTTTCCAATTGTACCTCCTTACCAAAAAAGTGAAGTTCTTACTGAACTTATGTAAATAATTATGTTGCAAAAAAAATAAGAATAAGAATATAAAGAGAGTATTATTATTCTAAAATGAGAATACTCTGGAAAAGTTTCAAAATTTTGGAGCAATCAGTCAGGGAGAAAAAAAATAAAATGTTACAATTCTGTTTATGAAAGTATATATTACCAAATTGAAACAAGCTACAGATATCTTTAAAAAAAAGTCTCAGTATATCTTGCAAATAAAATATAAAAAGAATTAGCAACATATGAAACAAAAAGTCAAAAAAAGTAGTCCTTCATCAGTTCAGTTCCATGTATTTAATTCTTGTTCTGCATGATGTTAAGTTAGCAATTTTAGGGGTTCGTTTTTCTTTTATTAGAGTTTTGGAAATTCTCAAAGTTATCAAAAACCTGTACTTGTCAGAGTTCTTTTTATTTTTCCCATGTATCTCCTTGAAGATACCACACTTTGGGATTCTAATTGGTTGAAAAGAGCTTTCAGGAAAAGCATCAAAATAAAGCAATTAGTTGTGGACAATAAGAATTAAAATAGCCATGAGAGAGTTTATTATAATGGTTAAGGTATTGATGAGGAAATTTGGTTATTTCTGTGATCTACAACAATTTAACATGATAACTAAAGATAATGAATGATAGTTAATGTTAAATTAATGTTAAAACATATCAACTTTCTTGGAATCTCATGTAATCTTAGAATGCATATTAATAACTTACCATGATAAATATAACTCAAAGATACACATATTTCTTATTTAATAATTTCCATATAATTTAACATACCACATAAATATAATTGGATTAATATCTTTATTTGGATTATCAGATGTTTTTCTGGAATATCCAAAGTTGATTTGGTGTCAAAAATTCTTAATTTTGATTTTTATTTATATATTTTTTATTAAATCATGACTGTGTACATTAATGCATTTATGAGGTTCAATGTGCTGATTTGATATACAATGTGGAATGCTTGCATTCTACTGGTTAACGTAACCTTTACCTCACTTACTTGCTTGTTGTGGTAAGACATTTATACTCTACTCTTAATAGTTTGACATGAACCTTTGCATTGTGCACATTAGGCAAATTCACACCAAATGCCCTCCCTCCCCCTCTTACCCCCTCCCCCTCCCCCTATTCCCCCTCCCCCTCCCCCACGTCTCCCCCTCCCCCTCCCCTCCTTTCTCCCTCTTCTTCTCTCCTTCTTTCTGGACTATAGCCGTGTTTTATCATTCGTATGAAAGTGTAGGTGATTACATATTGGTTTCATAATAGTATTGCATACATTGGATACTTTTTCTTCCATTATTGAGATACATTACTAAGAAGAATATGTTCTAGCCCCATCCAGGTAAACACAAAAGATGTAAAGTCTCCATCTTTTTTATGGCTGCATAGTATTCCATGATATATATATATGCCATAGTTTGTTAATCCATTCTTGGGTCTATGGGCTCTTGGGGTGCTTCCATGACTTGGAAATTATGAATTGGGCTGCAATAAACATTCTTGTGCAAATGTCTTTGTTGTAAAATGATTTTTGATCATCCGGGTATATACCTAGTAGAGGAATTGCAGGATTGAACAGCAGGTCTACTTTTAGTTCCCTGAGTATTCTCCAAACGTCTTTCCAAAAGGACATATCAGCTTGCATTCCCACCAGCAGTGCAGAAGTGTTCCCTTCTCTCAATATCCACGCCAACATCTGTAGTTTTGGGATTTTGTGATGTGGGCTGATCTTAATGGAGTTAGGTGATATCTCAAAGTGGTTTTAATTTGCATTTCTCTGATGATTAAAGATGGTGAGCATTTTTTCATGTGATTGTAGTCCATGCTCCTGTCTTCTTCAGAGAAGCTTCTGTTCAAGTTTCTTGCCCACAATGAAATGGCATCATTTCTTCTTTTCTTATTAAGTAGTTTGAGTTCTCTGTGGATTCTAGTTATCAGACCTTTGTCAGAAACATAACCTGCAAATATCTTCCGCCATTCTGATGGCTGTCTGCTTGCTTTACTTACTGTGTTCTTGGCTGTGCAGAAGCTTTTTAGTTTGATCAGATCCCAAAAATATATTT
>CAUYRH010170688.1:0-33388 GCA_963574655.1 Perodicticus potto | reverse complement strand
ACAGGATCAGACCGAGTGAACAGACGCAACCACTTGCCCAGTCTCCGCCGCTTTTGCCTTCCTCAGGGTGTTCAGAAGCCTCACGCTGTCTCCCTGTGTCTCCAAGGGGAAGTTCCTGGGTAGATCGATTTTATTACTTATTTTATAAAGAAGACTAATCACGAGGATTTTGTGTGTGTGTGTGTGCTTTGTTTTTAGGACCTATTTGTTTGGTACTTTTTGTAACCTTTTTGTTTCAAGGGTGAGTGATCTTATTAGATGTGGACATTTAGAGAGGCTTGACTTTTGTGATTTTAGAAAGAGGCTAAAAGGTAGGCTGAAACTCCTTAACTTCTCTAAAAACACTGATTGAGGAGGATTCCTTAGTAAGACATAACTGGGCAAGATTAACTTGCAGAGATGTATTCAGTAAGAATGTGGGCCAGGACAGCTCTAAGGCAGGACAGATCTCTGCAAGGCAGTGGACTCTTTCAAAAGTCCAGGAAGTGAAGAATCATGCCAGGAAAATGGTGCAGTTCACATATATCCTGTTTTCCTTTCATTGTATTTTATTCTCCCCTCCCACGCCTTTATCTTATCTAAAGGAGAGATGCCAAATGGTGTTAAAATTGCTAGCAAAGGTTGCCCTTACTGTTATGGGGCATGGCTGATGCATCCAGCTGGGATGCTGCAGTGGGGAGCGAGTTCTCTTTCTGGCTTCTTGAAAGTGATCTAGATCACAGCAAGGAAATCTAAAGGAAATGGTGGAACCTCCATAGTTGACCATGTTCTTACATGGACCACCTCAAGTTCACCTAGTTTTCATAGACCAAACATGCATCACATGTATATATCAGCATAGTAGGCCTAGGGCCTTATGGTGACCGCCTATGTGTGTTGACTTACAGTTCCTTGGGTGGTTGACTTATAGAGGTTCTACTGTAGTTTGTTTCCCAGTCACTTTGTATATTCATTACATATTAGTAATGATGTTAGTCATCCATTATCAGAACATCTTAGAGTCAAATTTGAGAAAATCTTAGAGGTCTTTCATTTCTTTTTCTTAAATTCAAATAATAAACAGAAAAAAGAAGAACTTATTTCAAATAAAATTAAAATATATGTCATCAGGCTTAATTTCATTTTGCATAGCTTATGCTGTCTCTGTAAGTGGAAGTATAAATATAGCAAATGTTGCAGGGGTGCCTTTTAAAGGACTTTTTGCCTTTTTGAGGGGGTTTCATTAACCATATTTGCTAATTTTTATATTTGAATGCATATTGCATCTAAATACTCATGTATTTGGTTGCTTAAAATATGTTATAGTTGATTTAGTCCTCATTTAGAACCGGGGGCAATAGCTATAATAATAATATAGATGGGCTTTGAACCTAAATAAATTACTAACGAAGGGTTATGTTTACTGCCCTAGTCTGCTACTGAGAGGAGGTAAATAACTTGAAAAAATGAATGGATGAAATAATTTGTTTCATTAGCATAATTTTTATTTGTAAGGAATAGTGACTATGATCAGAAATATCAAAGCCTTTCTTCGAAAGGTATTTTTTCTGCCAAAATTGTGAAAGTAATACACACTTCAGATAGGAAATTTGGAAAATTTGCATAATTGTGATTTTATCCTATGTGAAATTTTTATGCCCTATATTTTTCATTCAACATAATGATGTAAACATTTCCCAGTATCTGAAATTTGCTCTCAATAGCCATCATCCTATTTACTAAGAAAGTTATGGTAAGTTATTATCTACTGATGGGAGAGAAGATGTTTAATTAAAGTGCCTGGCTTTATTCAGAGGGTTTGTAGACTGTTTTGTTGGTATAGGCCAGAGCATATATTGTATGTTTGATTAGCTAAACCCCTTTGGGTTACCTGTGGTCTTTGGACTGGCTGAGTTACTGCCTCTTATATTTTAGCTCTTTAGGACTTATTAATGGGTGAATTATGTATTAATTATTTTTATACATGAAATACTCATTCTTTCTAAACATGAAGAGCTAGGATAATGGATTTCTCAAAGTAAGTATATAACAGATATTGATCTTAAAGTGTTTTAGGATTGAGGGTTTGTTTATGAGAAAACCAAGCTTCTGGCTATTTTTCATGGTTTTAATTCTAAATGCTTACCCTTTATATATCACTTTTTGGAAGCAGTTTTGATATATAAAAATGTCTTGCTTTTGTTGTGGAAGAATATAAGATATGTGTGTGTGGAGGGAACCCTTACTTGTTTTATATGTAATTCTTTGAAGTTCATTATCAGAAAAGTTCAGTCTTCTATTCACCTATTAATTTGTCAATAATGTTTTTTTATATGGCTTACACACTGACTTAAATATATAAAAACCACATTGTTTATAGGGATATGTTAGGATTTGCAATCTATATAATTAAAGAAATCATTATATTCTAATTCTTAAAAAAAAATCCCATGGGGTCAAACCTTTTTTGTTTTTCTTTTAGCCAGATGAATTGTACTTTGAAGAAGGTGATATTATTTACATTACTGACATGGTAAGCCCAGTCAAAATTTTACAATATTATATATGTACTAATGATATATAAGACTGTTTTATGTAGCTGTATTATTGTAAATTATTTAAATATATATGTTTATAGAAATAAATATGTACAAGTCTATCCATTTTAGCACAGTTTATAGTAGCATAAGATTAAAAGTAACCTTTTCCATCAGTAAGACAGTAGTTGAATAAGCTTTGGTCTGTCCACAAATAAAATATTATGCAGCCATGGAAAGGAGTGAGGAATATCTCCATATGCTATTATGGCATTAATGTCAGTGAAAAAAGAGCAATGTGAAAAAATGTAGGTATTATGTCCTCTCTTATCTAAGGAAAAGTGAGAGGATATACATATACCTATTTTCCTCAATTTAAAATAAAAGATCTGGCACCGAGCAGCTAGGGTGCCAGCCACATAGACCAGAGCTGGCGGGTTCAAATCTAGCCCAGGCCTGCCAAATAACAGTGACAAATACAACCAAAAAATAGCTGGGTGTTGTGGCGGGCATCTGTAGTCCCAGCTACTTGGGAGGCTGAGGCAAGAGAATTGCTTAAGCCCAAGAGTTGGAGGTTGCTGTGAGCTGTGTCATCATAGCACTCTACTGAGGACAACATAGTAAGACTCTGTTTCAAAAATAAATAAATAAAATAAAAGGTCAAAGGATGAGTCATGAAGTTTACTTTTACTCTATGTAGAGGAAAGGAAGTAGGACAGAATGAAGATAGATGGAAGATGGACTTTTTAAAAAATTATACCTTGTTGGCTTGGCGCCTGTACCTTAGCAGTTATAGCACCGGCCACGTACACAGGGGCTGGCAGGTTTGAACCCAGCCCAGACTTTGCCAAACAACAATAACAACTGCAACAAAAAAATAGCCAGGCATTGTGGTGGGCGCCTGTAGTCCCAGCTACTTGGGAGGCTGAGGCAAGAGAATCACTTAAGCCCAAGAGTTGGAGGTTGCTGTGAGCTGTGACGCAACAACGCTCTACAGAGGGCGACATAGTGAGACTCTGTATCAAACAAAAAAAAAAAAAAAAAAAAATTATACCTTGTTTTGAAGCTGTGACTTTGGAATTACATAAACTTTTACTTAGTTATAAAATTAAATAGTAAAAAGCAATCCCTAAAAGTTAAAAGTAGAATGAATTCAATTAGCTTAATAGTATCCTGGTAATTGGTACCATCACACAGAAAGGAAGT
Organism: Perodicticus potto; assembly: GCA_963574655.1. Lineage (NCBI taxonomy): Eukaryota > Metazoa > Chordata > Mammalia > Primates > Lorisidae > Perodicticus > Perodicticus potto. The sequence continues at coordinate 29,666 of CAUYRH010170688.1, read as the reverse complement.
ATTCCAAGTGTCTTTAAAACTTAGCAGTTTGATTGAACGTCCCTAGTAGAATATATATGAAGTGCAAAAAGAACTGCCAAAAACAAAGAATTAAACTGTTTTATTTTTATTTATTTTTTTTAAATAATTTTTTGTTTTGTTTTTGGAGATAGAGTCTCATTGTGTCACCCTGGGTAGAGTGCTGTGGTGTCATAGCTCACATCACTCGTGAGCTCATCTTTTGCCTCAGCCTCCGGAGTAGCTGGGACCATGGGTGCCTGCCACAATGCCTGAAAATAAACTGTTTAATTCATGATCGTGTTTGAGAAGTGTTGATATCGCTAATTCTAAGACTGTTGCATGTGTATCGTGGTTTGGAGCAAATGAGTCATTAGATCAGTGATGTTGATAAACCAGGATTTTCAGCATGGCAAAAAGGGTATACAGATGTAAGATGAATAATGTTAAGTGAAAGCTATATTGTCTTTCATTTGAATTGGAAGGATTAGTGTATTTCATCTAAAACAAAACAAAATAAAACTATGTCCTACTCTTCTTTTTGACAGGGTCTACAAAAAATGACCACCCAATAATAATTATGTTGTTTCTTTCCTTCGAGAAATAGCCAGTACCAGCTCTGAGGCAGCAGATGTACATGTCAAATCCAGAACATTTTATCATTAAAAAACAAAGACGCTCCCAAAGACTAGTAGGGTCATGTAGAAAAGACTCAAGAATTAACTAGAAGAGGCTCCCACTGGCCAGACATAAGACGATTTGAGTATCAGTTAGTGCAACAACTCTCGAGGATTGAAACATATTAACTATGTTTAAATTTTACGAGTTCCTAATGTTACTTCAAAACAAGCCAACATGATTGGTTAGCATAAGAGAATGCTAGGTACCAACTTTTCACTCTGACAACTGTTAAGGAAAAGAATCAACTTTTTTTTCCTGCCTTTTCTCTATGAGCTTCATCTCTGGGTAATCTTAGAGTTCATGAGGGAAAATTTCTCTTCAAAGACATATTCTAGTTATTTAAAGGAAGAAAGGATGATAGAATTATGTCACCATTTTGCAGCTTCTACAAAATAATGGACCCAGACATTGATCATCACTGGCTACTAATAATACAAAACTATGCCAACACATTATGTGTTTCCCAGTAAGAGAAATCAAAACTACCAATAAAATAGCCTTGCCAAAAAATTTGAAGCTAAATCTAATTAAGGCTCAATAACAAATAATTTATAGTCAATGCAGGGAAGTAGAGGAACATGTTTAATGCTAACAGTGATGCAACAGACAAAATCTATAGCCTTTAAAATTATAGAACAACTGGTTTCTTTACCAAATATATCCTAAGAGGTAAAAAGGAATGAATAAAAGAAACTTAAGAGACAAATCAATCAATCATATTGTAGGGTCCTTATGTGAATCTCAAATTATGGAGCAATTGGGAAATTTGAGCATTGATCTAGATATCTGATGATATTAAGGAATTATTGGTGAAAAAATATTTTAAACTGTGTGATAATGGCATAATTGTTTTAGAAAAAGTCATCTTTCAGAAATAAATAGATGAAATAATATGATGTCTAGAATTTATTTCAAAATAATCCAGTAGGTGAGGGAGGTTGTGGTGAGCATATACAAAACAATGTCGGCCATGAGTTGATGATTCATGCAGTTGGGAAATGAGTATCTATGTAAGTTCATTGTATTGTTCTTTTTACTTTAAGTGTAGGTTTGAATTTTTCTATAATAAAAAGTTACCCAAAAAAATTAAGACAAAATAAGGAAGTCTTCAGAACCATTTCCCCATCTCCCCCCTTACCTTTGAAGCTAAGAGAAATTCAACTCTAGATAAAAAATCATATAACTAGTTTCAACTAATGTAGTTATTTTCCTTCTCTTACATATTATCTATTTGTTTTGGTTGGTTGTTGAGGCTCTGTGATGAAGCACATTTGATTTGTTGCAGACAGACGCATGTATATTTGCAATTTCGTACTAAGGGAAATGGACGTCCATAGCTAGCATGTGAGGATGGATGAATGTGGGTAGGGTGGAGGGTCATTATGTAGGACAGGTTGCCAAATGAACTAAAAGATTTTATTGTGAGTTTTTTTTTTTATTTTTTTTAAATACATGTATTTTATTATTCTTCATTACATTATTTCCACCACCCCCCAACCCCTTCGTGGTAAGACAGAATTGATTTACAGAAAAGAATACAGAAAACACCAAAGCTCCTGGTAGAGGGAGAGATTTCAAGTGGGGAGAGAGAAGCTCTCTCCGTTCCTCTCCCAGTCTTTCCCTGTCTCCTCCTCTAGGCCTCTAGCCTCAGGGTATATATATAGGTGTATAATTCCATGGATGGACTGTGTCCATTCATTGATACACTCATTCACCTTGCCCCTGGCGGAAGGGACTGTATTCATTCGTTTCCTGGCCATGGTTTGAATTTTTTTAACCTTTTCTAATTTTGATATACGTAGTGCTATTGCTTTATATCCAACTGATAAATTTTATGTAATTTTTTAAATTTTCATTCAGATCAAGCTATTTTTGAATTTCCCCTTTGATTTTTTCTTTAACTTATGAAATATGTAAAATTGTATTTTTTCTAAGTACTCAATAATTCTCTAGATACTGTTCTATTAAGTTGATCACTAATTTAGCTCCGTATATCAGGAATTAATTTAAAATTTTTCCTCTCACCAGTTTAATTTGACTCATACGGCTTAGCAGTATTAAATATATTTTATTAGAAATACATGTAAATTTGTTGGGAGTAAATACCTGAAAAAAGCATGTTGACTATTAATCTCTGTCTTCCCCAGTCTTTTTTCCTCAAGCAATTTAGTAGTTTCAAAGCTTTCTTACTTACTCCTAGGTATATGACAATTTCTGTTACTACTATGATAGCAGTTCTATTAATATTTGACTATTTCTGTTCATGGAAAGGATTTTGAGTTTAGACTGTATGTTTACCTCTGATGCAGCAATCTTTACTTTTTTAATTAGTTAAAAGTTTGTATGTATGTATGTGTTTTTTACCTATTTTTATTGCATCTTCATTGTGTTTAATCATTCACAGAGAATATATCCTTTGTGTTCTTGATTTTTGAAATTTATGAATGTATCCATTTTACGTCCACTGTAAGGACTATTATTGCTAAGTAAATATTTATTATCAGCTTGCATAACAACATTAACATATTGTATATATCGAGTATATAATTATATGTTTATTTAGTGCTTTCATAATTATTTGATTTATTAAAAAGCAATGATAGAAAATTTCCAAATATAATAAAAAATATCACTGACTTTTTTTGATTTCACCTATAGTTTCATCAGTTGTTTATTTATAGTTTTGGAGGCTACATTTTTTTGGTTATATGTATTGATTTATACTTTTTCTATTTTACTAAGTTATTTTTTATATAACTACTGCATAGAACTTATACTTTGTCCTTTGTAAGGACAACCCATGGGTATCTCGCCAATGCTTGGCGGAGATGAGAGAATGAAAGAAATAAAGACAGAGACACAGTAGGATTTAAAAAGAATGAGCCAAACGGACTAGCCACCAATGTGAGGGGCAGTAAAGGCCCCATATTCTGGGTTAACTCAGTATTTATTACATATATTGTCTTCAAATAAGCAAATGAATAATCTTGGGGGAAAACAAAAAAACTGCACTGTACATTATCCTTCATGGAATTTACCATTTTAACTTAACTACTCTTTACTTCAGCTAAGCTGCTCTTTAACTACTTATACTCTATGTTATTTCTAAACTAAAGAATTGGGATGAAGTTAATCAAACAAAGAACAAACTTAAAAGCAGGATGGTAGAGCAGACTGCAGGTCTGACCACCACACAGTTTACAGAGGAGGCAATTAAGTCTCCTGATTCCTGTGGAGCAGATAGGCTGACGCCGTACCCATGTCCAGAATGGGGGAGAAAGAAACAATTTCTCTCATCGAGTCCCAAGAGATTGATTCTCTTTTCAAGGGGCCCATGATGTTCCCCGCACATCTCGCAACCACTCCTTTAGTGGTCAGAAACCTTTGTACAGGCTTTCTGTGGGGAAGGGTGAGGCCTCAGTAAGACATTTCTTGTCCTGTTCTCCAAGACCTGTGCTGTCCTGTTCAACAGAGTTTTGGGCCTCCCCATATGCACTGTCCTCTCTCTGCACACTTACTCTCTCAGGTATCCACGTCTTCTATCTGTCCTACATCTCTTGGCTCACAATCCACATTCCCCGTTAAAATATTTCATAAATTCCGATCTAAATAAATGCTTCAAGAGGATGGCTTCTTCTGCCTCTACTCCTCAGGGAGTTCTCCTACATTTCCACCCACAATCTGTTATGATTTGTACACTTAAATTCCATTTTTAATTATAAAATGCATTTATAGGTTTCATTGGTTAATAATTGTCTAACATTTAAATTACCATTTTTTTTATTTTTAAATTTTCTTTGTCTTTTTAAGTGTGTGACTTATGGATATTAGGTAGAACTTGTTTTCTCACCCAGTCTGAAGCCAATGCTTTGATTATAAGTTTACCTTGATTGTATTTATTTTAATTATTGTTATCATATAACTTACTATTGCTTTTCCATTTTTAAAATTTATTTTTATTTATTTATATTTTTAGAAACAGTCTCACTTTATCACCCTCAGTAGAGTGCCATGGCATCACAGCTCACAGCAACCTCCAACTCCTGAGCTTAGGCGATTCTCCTGCCTCAGGCTCCTGAGTAGCTGGGACTACAGGCACCCACCACAGCACCCAGCTATTTTTTGTTGCAGTTTGGCCAGGGCTGGGTTCAAACCTGCCACCCTCAGTATATGGGGCCGGTGCCCTACTCACCGAACAACAGGTGCTGCCCTGCTTTTTGATTATATACTCATTTATCATAACTTCATTTACACTCTGTTTTTATCTTTTTATAGAAAATTAGTTCTGTAATATTTGCTTGATACGTAAGCATTCCATATTTATTCATGTTACTATGAACTCACAGTTGTTTTCATTTTTCCATATATTTCTTGGTATCCTTTTGGAACCTACTGATCCATAGATACTATGCTATCCAGTACAAACATCATATTCATGTTATGTAAAATTTCTTGAATATACTGAATATTGTATATTTATTTTAAGACTGTTTCTTTTTATTTATTTTGAAAACATTACTCTTTACCAACCAATTTACTCCTTATTGTTCATATTCCAAATCTATGAAATGCTGAAATTATGTACTTCTTTTCTATAGAGCATTTTTCAAGTATACTAGCAAAAATTGTCCTCACATGCCAAAAAACTGTTTTGTCATTACATTTACCTCCCAGATTGCCAGACAAAAATATCTTAGATTATAATTTTTTTCTTCATTCTATTTAACAATATTACTCATTTGACTTTTTTGTAACTAGGGTTGTATTTGTGAAGATCCATAAATATTTAATATTGTTTCTTTCAAATGATATGATTTCCATTTTTGAAGAATTCAGAACTTTAGTTACACATAAGGTAACTATAAGTTAATTTTAAAGATTCTATACTGTTGGATGGCACCTATGGCTCAAAGGAGTAGGGCACTGGCCCCATACACCAGAGGTGGTGGGTTCAAACATGGCCCCAGCCAAAAACTGCACACACAAAAAAAAAAAAATTAAAAAATTAAAAAAAAAAAATTCCATACTGCTTAGTACTATAAAAGCTCCGATAGTCTGACTTATACGTTTGACTTATATTATTCTGTTTACTAGATACGATGCAGTGACATTTTATTTTTTTCCTATAATCCTTACCTTTTCTAATTCAAACAACTTTGTTGTAGAAGAATTCTAAACACATAGTCTTTCTTTAGTTGTAGCTACACATTCATTTCATTCATTATTTTAACTGTGATATTTTATTATTTAGTATCACCAGTGTCTTATGTTTGCATTTATATTTTATCATACTTCCTTTGTTTTTAAAGCAATATCAGTTATTTATTTGATGATAGTTTCATGCTTAATCTATTTTTGGTTTCTGTTTTCCTTTCATTCTTTTTATTTTTCTGTCTCTTATTTAGGGTTCTATATTTAATAGAGCCTTCCATATTAACTCTTTTGTAGATTCTTATTTTTTTAGACTATTGTCTACCTTGGGTCCTAATAACAAACCGAGGCAGGGGAAAAGGACTAGTTCCTGGTTTATACCTTATGTATAGTCTTCAGGAAGACAGGATGGGAGTACCTCAAAGTACGAATATACTGCATTTATGATTCAGTCTCATTTGTCCACTCACCTATTTCACATGCCTTTTGAGAATTTTATTATCCCTCCACGTAGGAACTGCTCAATTCTAAGGTCCATATTTAAAAATTGAAAGTAGCAGTTTAATATAAAAAGAAGGTAATAAACAATTCAATCACTGAGAGTAAAGGCATCACCTACACTGTTACACATCCCTTATTCCACTTACCTCTGGTGTCACATTATTTCTCTTCATATGTGATTTAAGGATTAGCTATTGTTATTTATATTATTTAGAACTATTACAGATCAGGTTATAATATGTCTAATATGAAGCAAAGGATTTACATGTAATAACTTCTCATCTTACATTGGTTAAACTTCCCCCACGTTTTCTCAAATGCTTTTTTCCCACAACAACAATATTTAATCCTTAGATTAGATTGTGCTTACAGTGAATTATCAAAATTCTCATATTAACTTCTGGGATAAAAATAACTTTTTTCTATTTCTCTGGTTGGCAAGGGAATAGTAACCTATGTTTATTAACTCTTGTCAAGAACTGGCAGCTTCTCATGTAATTTTTCTACATATTTTATTACTTATGAATTTTACATGATTAAATTATCTGTAAAGGGTCTGTAGGATATGTACATATGCATTTACACACATTATGCACATATGATCACATATAATCATATGCATATGCTTATATGGAAATCTCTGAAAGATAAAAATTATGCCCTTGAAATGAAATATTAATATATAACCTATTAGCTATGATATCTCTATTTTGCTATATGTTTGGGGATTCCTCATTTATAAATCAATAGTATAATTTCATTGCTATTATATAATTTAAGTAAAGAAATGCCAGCAGTCAGTCATTGAGCTCGCTATCTATACAGCAGTATGATTCTTGGTCAAATAGAACAATTGAGCATTCTCAGGCTTACGTGTGAATTCCAGGAAGTAAAGCTCTTTCTTGGCCCAATTTTCCAGATTAATAAACTTTATCGTTGATATCTCAAGCATTTCTCTTGGGCATTAAATATTGCATTGGATCACTGTAGAAAATGTTCAAGCTTAACATTTCGTCCATTAAGTTCACTTTTATCTAAAGCTTCAAATACTATAAATGAACATATACTTTATCTTATTCGAGTGTATTATATTACTATAGATTGGGTGGCTTGAACAAAAAGTATTGATTTTCAGTTTGGAGATTGGAAGTCCCACATCAAAATGCCAGTAGGAATGATTTCTTCGAAACCCTCTCTCCTTAGCCACCTTCTTTCTTTGTGTCAATGTGATCTTTCCTCTATGTGTGTGTGTTTTCTTGGAGTCTCTTTGTGTGTCCAGATTTCTTCTTATAAAGAAGGACTGTACTCAAATGGAGATGACCCACTGGGATAACCTCTTTTTGACATTATTACCTCTTTAAAGGCATCTATCTCCAAATACATTCTTAGGTGAAGGTTAAAACTTCAACATGTGAATTTTGGAGGGGGAGCCAAGGACAAAGATTTCTGCTCAGTAAAGATTTTTCAGATGATTAGTACAGAGAAAAAAAATGGAATTGAAAAAATAGTGCAACTTTAAAAAAATTAATTATTTGGGAGATTGAATTACTGTAGAGCAATTAAATGAAAATCAGGGAATCGATCATCTTCTTTATTGGTGCAATTAGGTAGGAGATTTTGGTAAAAAGAGTAATTTGAGAATAGAAAATAAACATTCTAGATTCAGCATTCTTTCCTATTAACGTACTGATCCTTCTTAAGTCCCGTGACACCTCCAATACTTGTTATTCTTTTCCAAAATATGTTTATAGAACAGTGTTTAGGAAGATCAAATGAGTTATGTATTTGCAAGTTCTACTATAATTATGAGTAATTATGAGTAAAATATGTATTTTATATCATGATCCTAGTTGAAATTATCATATTTGTGCAGTGATTTTTTTTTAAAAAAGTGTATACTTCTGTATCATTTTAAATGGATGTATTAATTTTACTGGGAAACTTTATGAGAATCTTTTTAATAATTTGAAAATCTCTCCACTTGTTTAATTTTGTGGAAATTAATATATCTTTGTTGAGCACCTACTATGCATAAAGTATTATTCTGGGTTTTGTGGATGATACAAATGTAACCAGAACTAATTTTTAGCTTTTAAGACAATTTTCCTAATGACAATGATACCAAATTGGGTCTGCAAAACAGCTACGTGAAGTGTGGTTATAACCTTTGAGGGTTTGTAGATAATCGTGATAATAATTACTTGAAATAAGTTAGATCAGATAATACATTTTAAGAAAGTAATTAAAAGGAGAGAGATTGCAAGAAAGTAGATCAGTTTAAGAATTCATAGCATGAGTTTGAGTGACAAGTAATAAGGTCCTAAAATAAAGTAACAGGGAAAGATAAATGGCAGAAACATTTAAAAGCAGAATTTCCAAGCTGTTAGAATATTTTTTTCCTGCTACATTCACTTTGTGATGCTACTTATTGTACTTTGCATCATCAACATTAACGTTTGAGTTTTTTCGACTCCCTATGAGATTCTAAGCATCATAGAAGCCGCTACTGCATTTCTTTATTTTTCTCCTAACAAATCTCATGAGACTATTTATATAAAATGTTCATTTTAAACCTTAGAAACTGCTTTGAGATGGAATCCACAATTTTAATAGCTAATGATAGAGGAGGAGGATAGTAAAAAGTGACAATTCCATTCACATAAACCCAAGTTAGGAAAACAAAGTTTTCTTGGGGAAGATGCTGAATTTACTCTGGACTGGGTTGAGTTTAAAAGACTGAAATTACAAGGATATTTCAATGTTAGATAAATTATTAGTCATGTTTTCTTAAGTCTAAAGATAAATAGGAACGGCCCTACATGTGAGGAATAAATAAAGCAATCTCATTAACACATTGTTATTCAAGATCTTAAATTGATGGTTTTACTAAATATGAAGTTGAAGAAAAAAAACAATGATAAAACTTTAGGAAAATCAAAAGTTAGAGGGCGGGGTAAGAGGAAAAAAATACGTAACAGTGGGTTAGAAAGGTGGAAGCAGAAAAGTAAAATGTTATATAACGCCAGGGAGGAGAAGAAATGTCAAGAAGTCAAGGTAAAAAATGTGAGGAAACCATTGGTCTGTGACTTTAAAGCTTCAGTGTACAAATAGGAAGAAATCCATTCAAGAGTAGAGAGAAAAAAAAAAAAAGACAAGGAAAAGAGGATATATTTTTTGGAATGAGGACTCAGAAGATGTCATGATCAAACAACAGAACAGAGGGTCACATAGAGGAATGAATAGTTTTGAGAATATACAAAGTTGGCATAAGCAATTTGAGGAAGCCGAATTTAATAGTTTCGGCAAAGCTGGAAGCAAGGTCATATAATGACAGAGAATGAGTAATATGGGTAACAACATGTTTTGGTGATTAAAAAAAAACGTAAAATGTTTTCCGTGGGCATAGTGACCAAGAGGTGGGCAAAATGGTAATCAGCAAAGAAGAATCATGTGAGATATGTTTCTGGGAATCCATAATCAATAATCATCGTTGGGAGACCCAGATTTGAATTCTAGAAGTAATCCATCTTTTTTAAACATAAGATGCTAATACTAGGTGAGTTAACAAAGTTAAGGTTTACCTTTTGGCTTTTCCCATCATAACATATTTTTAAAGGCAATTATCTGTTCAAAATGATTTTGTGATGTATAAGGAATCCACAGTAATCTCCTGGTAAATCAAAGTTACCTCACTGAAAGTGAAAGTCTCAGGATTTGAAAAAGATCAGGTTCCTATATAAAGCCATGTATTCCTAAACCATCACTATTATAATATAAGTCTTGAGGAAAAACCTCAAAATGTTGATGTGTGATACACATTTTATGTATTATAATGCGCATGTATACATATATTACATTGAGTCTGTGAAGAGCAGATTTAGGTCACATTATTTAAAATCAACCTCATAAATGATTTATTGATTTAAATTAATTGAATTAATGTAGTCTAGCCGGTTATTTTGAGAATGTATATGTACGCCTTTATTATATCAGTTTTATTTTGGGTTACGTCAATATATACTCTAGGTTCTCTGAACACATATTGATTTTAATTAAGCATTTTGTGTGATTCTATTTTCTGTACATCAACTACACTTTTTGTTTTTTTACTTTTCTAAGTGGCCACATTAGCATTTGCAATACTCAGTTAAGACTAATCAAGTCCACATTCTAATAACACTGTATCATAGGTAGTTAAAGTAGCTCCATAGGTCGTTAAAGTAGCTTGTAACAAAGAGTGTTCCTAATTTCCTGCCTTCATGTCTTGTATAATTGCTGTCATTTATTTCACTTATATAAACATGTGTGTACATCTGTATACTCTAATACATTATTGCTATTACTATTTTAAACAAACTTTTCTGTTCAATCAATTAAGAATAAGAAACACAATCATTTTTACCTGTATTAATTCTTTCTTTGATGTTCTTTCCTTTTTATAGATCTGAGTTTCTAATCTTCAGATTTTCCTATTCTCTGAAGGACATTCTTTAACCAATTCTATCAACAACACGTTTCCTTAATTTTTATTTGTCTAAGAACACCTTTATTTCTCTTTCACTTTTAAAGGATAGTTTCACAGTATATAGTTTTCTAGGTTGGTGGGTTTCATTTTTTCTCTTTGGAAACAAAAAGGAGTCGCTTTTTTCCCTGCATGAATGATTTTTCATCGGAAGTTGGATGTTTTTCTTATCTTTGTTCTTCTATTAGTAAGATATATTTCCTTTGGCTTTTTTCAAGTTTTGTCCTTTAACTTTGATATTCTAAAGATTTCATGTGATATGTGTAGGTGTAATTTTGTTGTTTTGTTGTTGTTGATGTTGTTGTTTTGTTTTGGCATGACGGTGTGTTTTATTTGCTTGTTTTTTAAAGTTTTGTTTTGTTACATTTATCCTGATCTATGTTCTTGGCACTTTCTGATATCTAGTTTGGTGAATGACATTAACTTGAAGACAAGTCTCCATCATTATTGCTTTGTATATTTCTTCTCTTCCTTTCTCTTTTCCTCCTTCTTTTATTCTCATTATATTTAAGTCACACATGTCAATAGTTCTCCCAAAGTTCTTACTCTGTTCTTTTTTTTTCTTTCCAATATTTTTTTTCTCTTTGCTGTTGTGTTTTGGAAGTTTCACATGTCATATCCACAAGCTAAGAGATTTTCTTCCTCACCTGTGTCTGCTTTGCCATGGAAACCATCAAAGACGTTCTTCATTTCTTCATTATAAACATCATAGTCTTTATAATTTCTTCACTTGATAATTCCAAAATTATTGCCATTTATTGCTATTATTTTAACACTTGTCCAGTATCTTCATAGTATATATTTTTTGCCTTCTACTATGCCTTGCAATTTTTTTTGAAAGGCAGACATAAGGTACTGGGTAAATGAAGCTGTGGTGAATCGGCTATTAGTGATTTATTAGGAAGGGGAGAAGTGATCGGCTATTAGTGATTTATTAGGAGACGGGAAGCATTCTCCAGTCCTGTGATTAGGTCTCAGTCTTTCCCTAATCCGTGTCCCTGGACTGTGGATTTAGCAGGACTTCTCAGCCCTACCCACTTTTTAGGTGGGACAGAAAGGCTAGAGGGAGCTACAATTTTGTATTTTCCTTCTACCACATGGAAGACTAGAGAAGCCTGAAGTGAGTATTTTTCTTCCCTCAGATAAGTTAAGTTTGACTGTTGTCCCAGCAGTTTAGGTTCTGATAAAATAGCTTCTCCTCAAAGTGGTTTTGATTTGAATTTCTCACAATGTAACCTAAAAATGTGTTCCCCCATATTATTTTGAAATTAAAAAAAAAACATAGATTCCCCTGAGAACAAACCTTTTTATCGTATTTTATTTTTTATTTCAGATTACTACGAGGGTACAAATATTTAGGTTATATTGTTTTTGTTTGTAAGGTAAAGCTCAAGTTGAGCTTGAGTTTAGTAGTTGAGTCTTTCCCCCACTGAGCCTTTCACCCTCTCTTTGTGCACATTAGGCGAGAACCCACGTATGCTATGAAATACTCGATGATTTCTCCTCCCATGACTGGACCCTCCTAGAGTTTACCTTTCAGTTTTGTCCACTTCAAACTCCTGGCATTTCCTCAATTACAGTTCAGACTTTTCCAGCCCAGTGCACTGATTCTCATGGAGGTTTATGTTCCTGGGTTTCTGCTTTAGTCGGCTGTGATCCTCTGTTCCTCTTGTGTCTCTTTCTAATTCTGAGACAGCAGTTGGTCCTGTGATGTCCTGTCTCTAAAGTAAGTATGAGCATTGTTGGTTCTTTGGTTTGTTCAGCTTTTTACTTGTTAAGATGCAATAAAGACTTTTAAGCTCCTTACCTGCTGAGCTGAAAGCAATATTTTAAAAATCGGCAATGTTGCTAAGAAAGACAGTGAGGAGGCTCGGCGCCTGTGGCTCAACAGGCTAAGGCGCCAGCCATGTACACCTGAGCTGGCGGGTTCGAATCCAGCCTGGCCCGCCAAACAACAATGACGGCTGCAACCAAAAAATGGCTGGGCGTTGTGGCGGGTGCCTATAGTTCCAGCTACTTGGGAGGTAGAGGCAGGAGACTCGCTTGAGCTCAGGAGTTGGAGGTTGCTGTGAGCTGTGATGCCACGGCACTCTATCCAGGGTGACAGCTTGAGGCTCTGTCTCAAAAAAAAAAAAAAAAAAAGACAGTGAGGAAATCTTAATTTTTACTTAGTGATCTTAGTAAAAATATAGTTTTTTAAAATCAAGCAATACTTAAAATAATTTGGGAGACATTCTAATGGCTTTTCCTTGGAAATAAATTTTCAAACATTTATGTATTTTTTTTGATAAAAGGGTTTGAAAAAATGATTTTACACTTTTTTTGTTATTGTTGGCTCTGCAACTAAGCTTTCAAAAATAGATGCATTTGCTTTGGCTTCATTTAAATAGATTTTTCTTAGCAGCATGTGTTCTGGCAAATCAGTTGATTATGCTGGGAGTTTCACTAACTTGTATCAAGGCAAATAGATATATCAGCTAAAATTTAGGACTAGAGTCAGTCAAACTGTCATCTCAAAACTTATCTTCACCATCTGGTTTGATACCTTCCTGACACGATATCCTTTTGACGGATGGTGTTCCAGGGAACTTCCCATCAGCAAAGGCAGCATTCATAGACATGTGCGAATTCTTTAGGATCAACAGAAGTGTTCTGGTGAAGCAGTTGTGACACTTACCTCAGCAAAAGCTGAGTCTGTGCCAAGCAGAAAATGTACTTACTATTTTGTTGCAAGTTCTCTTTTGGGAAAACTTATTATCACGATGACCCCAGACTCGCATTCTTCCTGGGACACCCTCGTGTTATCCTGCATTTTCATACACTTCTCTGACTCTTTGGAAAGGGGTGAAGTTACTTTGCCCAAGTGAGCATTTGCTCTTTAACTCTCCTAATTGTATCATTACATCAGTTCTTTGTCAACCTCTGCAGGGGATTTGTGTCAGCCTCTTCAAATTATTGCTTCTCAGGAAGTTTGGGACTATGACGGATGTTACACACACACACACACACACACACACACACACACCAGCGAAGGCAAAGGAGCACTGTGTAATCATAGGGAGAGCATAGCCCCTGTCTAACAAATTATCCCTAAAATGTCTACTTCCTAATCTCTTTCCTTATCCTATATCTCTTGATAAGTCAATCAATCTCCTACTCAATCTCCTACTAAGAAATATCCTATGGTTATCTATTTCACGTTTTACATAGTGTTGTATGCCCGTGATTCTTGGTACCTCAATTGAAATGTCCAATGTAACATCATATTACACATAAGTAAAAAACATTTAAATTAAATGTTAATGGTTAATTAAATTTTAATGGTTAAAAACATTTCAGACAGATGTGAGTTTCTATAAAAATATTTATAATAAAAAATCCTTTAGGTTAAAAAGATTGCATTAAGTGGAAATACTGTGGCATGCTTACAGGAAATAAATACCATGTCACAAAAGCCCCTTCTCAAGGAGATGTTTTTGATGTTGTGATTGCTAAGAAAATTCTTAAAGCTTTTATTTTGGCATTTTTAATATACCATAAAAGAAAACCAGCTGCTTCTCTAAAATAAAATTATTCAGTGATGCATGGTAAAGCATGGTAAAGCAGATTTTATTCAGACTATTGTGAAGTTATTGGTATCACTGTAATGAAATTCTGCAATGGGAAAGAGACATTGGACTAAATTCTGAATGCATCACGGAGAAGTGGAAATTTACATCCATAGTACAGGATGGAAGTCAGTGAATGACAAATTAGTAAGAGGAAACATCAGTTATAAGGGGACTCTGGCTAAACCAACCTAGCAGAATTTGGTAAGGCCAAGGAGATGGTGGAGATGGAAACCTGATCAGATGTTGAGAACAGGAGATTCTTGCCACCTGACTTAACAGAGTTCTTTGCTAAAACTGGATTATAAAAGGAAATGCATGGATGTACTAAGAGAGGGTAAAGAAATCTCAGTAGAGTTTGGTCAATCAGAGAAACTTTATTCCTGTTTCAAAATAATAACAATAAAAATAATATTGCACTTATGCATTAACTCCTAATTCTTTGACTTTTAAAAAAAACACCTATTCTAATATAATTAAAACTGTTATTAATGAGTATATAAAAAAGATATGGAATTGAATGCAATTTTAAAAGGCAAACTCAAAAGATGAAAATTTATCTATCATTTATATGTTGAGAATTTCCATATAAAAATAAGTTATTTTTCATTTTCTTTTTATAGACAACCATGTGCTTCCTAGACATGGTTACAAAAAGTCACATGGAAAGTGAAAAAGGTATAAAAATAATTCTAATGAAAAAAATAATGCACTTATAAAAACTTCAAATTTTGTTCAAATATGATTTTATTCTTATCTTTGATGTTGTTATCATCATCATTGACTTCCTGATTATTAAGAATCAGAGGAAATAGAATATGTTCATAAAATCCTCAGAAGGAAATAAAATGAAAGTGAATTCCAGACTGTTAATATGTATGAAACATGAGGGCAAACTAGTCCTTCATTTTTACCTTATCTGATCATAATTAGATGGCTAAAATAATACTCATTGAAGGATGAATAATTAAGTAAATATATTACGAACAATGATTCCAACTGCATTATGTTTACCAAAGTTTATTTTTATTTCAGATAAATGTAAAAAATGTTACATTTAATATAATTTTCACTAATGCTATTCATTAACTTTCAGTTAGTAACTTGCTAAATAGCATTTTTTATAAAATTTAAGTACCCATTTACGATAATGGCTGTGATGGCCTAGAAGTTTACTGTGTTGTCTTTTTAGATGTTCATTGTTATTTTTTACTCAAACTCCTAAGTTAGATTTAGTTTTCATTCTGCACATTTTATGTGATGTTTCTTTTATTTACTGATGACTAATTTCATGCATATCTAATTCTAATGTATTTTTATTCATAGCTGAGATCCTCTGTCTATGTATTAAGAAGATTAAATTATGGTTATTATTTTTTTAAAGTGTCTTTGAAATGTCAACTCAATCTGAAATAAATTTTAAATGTAAAAAGGTTAGTTTTGTGAGTGGCAGTTAATTGTGTGTTAAATAGCAGCATATACCTTTCTTTATTTGTTTCAAGTACAGGATAGCCAGGCAGATGCCAAGACATTGAAAGATTAAAGTTATGGATAAAAATTCACCACAATTTTCTTATTTTTAGAAATATAGATTTATATATTAATGCAGACAACTTAAATCATTTTTAAAGCTCATTGGCAGTATCAAATATCATTCTCTTCTCTAATGTTTAAATTTACCTTCTTTTTCTTTCACTCTTAAATGAATCCTTTTGAAAATATGCAATATGACAAATCACTTATATACACATAACTAGGTAATATTTTAAAATAGAGTCCATAAATCATGATAGACTATTTTACGCAAATTTGTTAAGTGAATTAAAGACAAGGCAAATTCCTCAGTTAAATATTTATTTTTTATTGTAAAATTTGATGAAATTGGCTACAAATACAAATAAAAAAACACTTTGGAAGACTGGTTTATTAGTTATGTTTTAGTGTACTGTTATACCTTATATTCTGGTAATACACTCCATCTAGAAGAGAAGTTTAAAGTTCCATGAATTGAATAACAGGTTATCTGTGACCAAGGTTAAGGTTGGACCTATCTGAAAAACAACCTAGATCTTGGTAGGGTGGGGAAACTTGCAGCCTTAGGGTCAAATGCAGCCTTGTGGATCCTTGAGTGCATTCTTCTGACTGAATCCAAATTTTACAGAACTAATCCTTTTATTAAAAGGGGTACAATTGAGAAAGATGAAGCTTTTCTTGCTTCCTTTGGTACTTAGAAAGGAACAATCTTGAAATCAGAAGGCTGCAGATTCCTTACCTAGCCTGAGGAGGAAGAAAGATCAGGCCTGGAAATTTCCACTGTGAAGCCTTCTAGAGAAAAGCAAAAGTAGAGCATAAGCTTTTGTAAGCAAGAATAAATAGGTTAATACTTGTAGCTAGTTACTCAACTATAGAACTGTAGTCAGGTATGGGGAAGTTTTTAAAAACAACAACATACTAAAATGTTGCGTACCAACTTGAATACTTGAACAGAATAATAAGCAAAAATCAATGCCAATATGATGGAGACAGTACATAAAAGACAATTTAAAAGCTTGGGTTTTAATAAATTGCAATGACTATTGAGTGACATGTAGTATAGATCAAATGAATATTAATTAGCGGCCAAACCACATATGACCTGCCTATCTCCACTGTTAAGGTACAGACGAGTGAAGATTCTAGTAGAAGTTAGGATCAAAACAAAAGATGCAGTCTTGAGGAAAACAGTTTAGGTGTGAAAATGTTCAGGATAGAATGTATGCTGGTGGTTTCTCCTCCTGCCTTCAGTGGAGGACAGTGTAAGGTGGTAAACCATGGAATTTTATATCCCCCTTTTCTCACCTGTCCTTGTTGCACTGTGACTGGAAGAAATCCCATGCTGGTCAGTGGTGGATATTCACTCATTGGCATTCCATATGAATTGCCTTGGGGTGGATCAATTTCAGCCTCTGGCTGCTTAAAATACTTTCTTCACTCTCCAATGGATTTAAACTTGATTAGGGGATGTAATGAGAATTGAACAGGTTGTCAAAACATCACATGCACACTCACACACCCAAACTATTCTTACCTTACTCTTAAGATTAAATTTAGGTTTATGTAGAACTCACTTAACCTATTCTTAGAATTGTCATTTTTGATGTTAATTTCAAAAAATTGTTCTTAAAACTGCTCAACTCAATCATGCAACGCATGCAATTCTGCTTTATTTTTCTTTTTGTACTTCTACAAGATATTTTTGTGTCCCTCAGGTTTCAACCTTATTACTATCTACCTATTTTATTCTTTTGTATAGGCAATTGAGTGTTTCTCTAAACTTACTGTTTAAATTTTTAGGCAGAATTAGTATTGCATCTTTTCTACTCCATCTTATAATAGTTATTATATAAAGTGTATTTTGACATACCAAAATCACTGTCTTATGTAACAGCAAAGGTTAGTTACAAAAAAGCAATTTCAGCAAAATCTGCTGCTTTAATCCACAGCAAGTTTCTTTAGTCTTGCCTTAAACTTTGAGCAACATGTTTAATTACCCTAATGTTGCCATTAACATTTTTTTGAGGGGTATCATAACATCTATTTCATGGGAATATAAGGATTTAAATAACATTATGTCTTCGATGCTCAGCATAGCATTTTGCTATAATAGGTTCTCAATTAATACACGTATTAAGAAAAACAGCTAAGGTGCGGCAATTGCGGCTCAGTGAGTAGGGTGCCAGCCCCATATACCGAGGGTGGAAGGTTCAAACCCGGCCCCGGCCAAACTGTAACAAAAAATAGCCGGACATTGTGGGAGGTGCCTGTAGTCCCAGTTACTTGGGAGGCTGAGGCAAGAGAATCACCTAAACCCAAAAGCTGGAGGTTGCTGTGAGTGGTAATACCACAGCACTCTACCAAGGGCAGCAAAATGAGACTCTGTCGCTTAAAAAAAAAAAAAAAGGAAAGAAAAGAAAAGAAAAGAAAAGCAGCTAAGAATATGTGCTATTTTTATTAGCAGTGGCAAAACTGACCCAAGTTTTCTTCTAATGGATTCCAATGTTAGCGGCAATTATCTGTCATTTAAATTGATCTGTATGAAATGAAATT
The DNA here is from genome assembly GCA_963574655.1 of Perodicticus potto. Classification (NCBI taxonomy): domain Eukaryota; kingdom Metazoa; phylum Chordata; class Mammalia; order Primates; family Lorisidae; genus Perodicticus; species Perodicticus potto. The sequence goes on along the minus strand of CAUYRH010170688.1, from coordinate 11,120 downwards.
TAATAAATTTTCATGACTGATTTGAATATTTTCTTTAACTATTCTAAATTTGTATTTTTGATACCTCTCAAAATCAAGAAATATGTATTTTTGAATTTTGTCTTAGTACACATCTTCAATAGTATTATGTATATTTTTATAATCCGGTGTTTCATAGCCAATTATTCTTTTATCATTTCATTAACTCACTTCATGCATCCTTCATATATTTATTGAGTGCCTTACTGTCAGTGCCTTCAGTAGATGTGGAAAGACAGTGATTATCAGCAAGAGACATAAAGTTTACAGAAATAAACCAAATAATTATTAAACAAAGAATTGTCCAGTGATATTTAATTGTAATTTAATGAGTAGTCATTGTAATCATTACATTACAATTAAAACATCAAAGATGGATGCAATGCCCTTACAGGACATAAAATTTGTCTGTGAAGGCAGAGGATCCTGCCAACTAAGTGAGCCTTATCAGGAAGAGCTTACCAGAAGCTCCATTAATGTTTATGATTACATCATTGGGCATAATTGGATCACATAGCTGACCCCTTATGAAAGAAAAGTTAGGAACACATATTCTCTTAGAAAGGACAATGGAGCCAATGGGTTGACAACAAATATATCTACTAGAACTATTTAGCCAGTTATTATTAGCTTTTTAAAATTTCAGATTAACAGCCACAATTTTTCTCTTAACAGTAATATGAAGTTTTTATAAGTAAGTTAATAAAGTGTGTGTCAATCTGATCAGGTTTAAGATTTAGAAAGATTATGCTAGGTCAGTGTAGAGAGCATATTGGAAGAGACAATGGTGGCTATGAGGAGAGCTGTTAGTAGAGGATCTCAAAAATGCAGGTGTGGTTCAGAGCATTGCATGCTGGAGATTGTGTAAGTAACCTGAGTTTAACCAAAGCTAAATTTAACACTAGAGAGGTCGTTGGTATATTTACTCAGTTATATTTCAGGAAGGAGTTGACTAAAAGATAGACTGGAGTAGAAAGAGGACTAGAAAATTAAAAAAAAACAATGGAAGAAGGAAGACACCTCTGATGAATTCTGTGGTGAACAGGAGAAGAGAGAAAGTATAATAGGCAGAGAAAGAATGTATGGAGGAAGGAAAGCTGATAGCTAAAGGGCCCACTGAGGAGACACAAACATTGGTACAACAGTATTTTAAGAGTGATAGCAATGTCCAGGAATAGGACACTTGGAAAATAAATCAAGTTGGAAGATTGTGTAGCATGAACCTTAAAAAAAGGAGTTTTGTACGATCATTTGCTTTCAAGAGGGGTTAGAACAGTGATGATCTGGAAAGAAACAAGAATGACACTAATTTTATTTCCCTTCTTGATATTTGTGGAATGTGAAATATATTTTTTTCATTAATGCTTCAAAAATGCATTTCAAGTTAAATAATGTTTAAAATTATTTATGTACAGCAATGATGTGGCCATATTTATGTTTTGCTTTAAAACTAGGTCAGTGATTTTTTTTTTCTTATTGAATTAAGATATACACAGAATCTGAGAGAAAAATGTAAATATTGAGTTATTCTCAATTATGGTGAATTTATCTATACAGATTATCTGAATATATTATCACAGGTACCTCTAAAATATATGCATTTATTATATACTAACACAAAATGAAATTTAAAAAACATGAAGAATAAAAAATAAATATTCATAGATATATAGACTGTCTCCACTGAAAGATATCTTAGCATTTATATAACCTAACCCATTTATTCCACAATTGAGCTAATTGAGTTCTAGAAAAATAAAATTACTCACTAAAAATCACTTGGCTTTATTATGCTAGAACTGAAAGTAATATGCTGGTCTTTTAAATGCTAACATAATAGGAATAATTCCATTGTATGCATTTATTCATTGATTTATTGATTTATTCATTTTTGATAACTTATTTAATAAATACTTATTGGTATCTAGTATGTATTGGGCACTGTTTCAAGTATAAGAGCTATAAGAATCAATGAAAATCTCTACCTTCTCAGGGAGTCTTTCTTCTTGTGAGTGGCGATATCAAACAAAATGATAAATAAAGATAAAGAAGAAATACATAATATGCTATATAATCATTAAATGCTACAAATAAAAATGAGGCAGTAGAAGGATAAGGCTTATCTGTGATGAGTGGAGTTTGCGATTATAAACAGGAAATATTGGAAGACCTCTTGGGAAGGTCATGTAAGTGAAGATCAGAAGGAAGGGAAGGGATGAGGGGATGAGGCACATAGATTTGCAGAGAAAGTGCCTTGCAACTAAAGGAGACAGCAAGTTCAATGTCCCTAGGTGAGTGTGACTCTTCTAATTAAAACATAGCCCAGATCAGTGATTCATAGAATTATCAGTAACTTTATACATATTAAATTAAAGATTGTTGTGATCAAGTAGTCTTGTCTGCCCAGAGGGTGGAGTTGTGGTTAAAGCCATTCATCTTTTCTCCCTCAACTCCCTAGGACCCATCTGAGGCCGTCAATTTACTATTTAGAAACAAAACACACATTTTCTGTATATTTTAACTTATGCATATTTAAAGCCATCTATATTTTATACATATTACCTATGAAACACATATATTTCATATGACATATGAAATTATATACAATATATGCATATGTATATAACTTACTGTACGTGTTACTTACATAGTATATATATTACATATTAGGGCATATAATATACATATTACCTATGAAATACGTATGCATATTACATATATTTACATTTTAATCTCAAAATATTTTGATGAGATTTTCGTCAGCTCCTAATGCAGTGTAGAAGTCCTCACAAAGGTGCTAGCTTACCGTGAGGAAGACGAATCTTTTAAGAATTTCAAATGTTTCCTCCACTGCTGTTTGTAGTTCAGAGCTTCTGTCCCCGGTTTCGGTTTCGGGGAGGAGTGATAGGGCTTCCAACACTGAGACTGAGCCTTCAGGGAATCAGAATTACTTCCTCTGACTTTCGGTTATACTTTTTATCATTAATTTAGGTTATATCTTATATCTAATTTGGAATAGAGTGTATCACACCATGTTGTAATTCTCAGTTTACTTGTCTTGCCTTAGGGAATTTTAAGTTTTGCAAGGACAGGAGTCATGTTTTGTTTTTGGTTAATCTCTGCATGCCCAGTACCTGGTGTGGTCCTGTATACCAAACTGGTGCTCAAAATTTAGAATAAAGGAGCGAATGAGTGAATGAGTTGCCAAACGAATTATTAAATGGAATGAATTGAAATTTAAAATGAAACTTTTGTACCTCTAAGGCTTCTCACCTGGAAAAGCATGGCATGATAGGCTTTGTTTTCTTTTTTTTTATAGAGACAGAGTCTCACTTTATCACCCTTGGTAGAGTGCTGTGGAGTCACAGCTCACAGCAACCTCCAACTCCTGGGCTTAGATGATTCTCTTGCCTCAGCCTCCCAAGTGGCTGGGACTACAGGCACCTGCCACAACGCCCAGCTATTTTTCTGTTTTTGCAGTTTGGCCAAGAGCTGGGTTTGAACCCACCACCTTCGGTATATGGGGCCGGCGCCCTACTTGATGAGCCACAGGTGCTGCCCATGATAGGCCTTGTTGGTTAAAGACCTTTCCTCAGCAAAGGGGTAAGGTACTTTAGCTAATGTTGGCCTATGAGGGTGATTGGACTGCAGTCTATGTAATAAAAAGAGGTAGGCTGTTTCTACATTTCTAAAAATAGTATAACTTATTTTAATGGTAAAGGCATAGATGTAAGAATACAATGAGCATATGCTCTGGTCATAGCGTGAGAGTTAGTTACCCTGTTTCTCTATTGACTAATGACATGAGACTTGCAACAAGAATAAATCCTGATGTTTTTAGAGAGCATTATGTCTTGCTAAAATGACTTTAGATGAATTCTATTATTTCTCATAACACTTCTGTAATATTGGTAAGGAAGATTGTTATTAGATGCAACTGAGAAACTGTGTTTTATTCAAGGTCCTGCATTGACCTAGTCAAGTTGCCTAATTTTGTTTAAATTTGGTTAAATGATAATAAAATGTATTTTTGATAGTTACTATTTATAGGAAACTGAAACATTTGATCAGGCAAGTTGAGGAGTTCTCATTTAAAGAATAAAATGCCATGACCAGAGCACTCTTTATAAAGGATTCTGAACGGTGCAGAGTGAACCATCAAATACTGTTTCAACTACCCCAAAAGGATAGCTGTCTTTTAACTGCACTAAATAGTATTCAACATACTACCTATCATATTATGCTCAGTCACTCTGCTCTCTTTTATTCTTCTTTTAACTCCCAGTAGCACTGAGAAGAGCCTTTCTCTCTCTTACATTGTCCTTCCTTTCAAATACCCTGTTTTAAGAGATTGCAGATGCCTTGAGATAAAGCTGGGAGAATTATTCCAAGCGCTGACAGGTTTGCTAACAACCCAGTGCTTTTCAGATCACTGCACTAGACTCAGATCCACCTTTGATATGAATCACATATGGCTTCAGTCCTGTTTCCCTGAATTAACTCTAATTTCCTAGTGACCAAGGTCAGATGAGTCTAGATAGGGCTCAGCTGTTCTTACCTAGCACATATGTTCCAGTGTTGTTGGTAATTTATTTACTGTAATAAAAAATTAAAATGCAAATCTCAGCCAAACTCTACTTTACCAAGGGAGACCTTGATGTGAGTTTTTCTCAAACCCCATATAAGGGACTATTACATATGACTTTTTCAAAGCAAAATAAGAAATATTATTATGGCAGTTATAGCCAAATATTTGTTAGTTTTAGAAAGAAAAATGGTCATGTGAAAATTATTGAAAAGAAATTATTAGAGTAAGTGCCAGTACTGCTAAATTTATACTGTTAATTATGAAAAGTGGTTGGGTATTACTGTCTTTTTTTTAAGCAATATTACCATATTCATTTATGCATCAAACTTCAAATAATTCTGCCAGATTTCTGATTTAGGAACTAAAATATTTATTTCTGAATGTTTATTTTGTAAGCCAAAAGAAATATAATTTATTAACAAAAGACATTTTTTTTTACATTACTTCACGATGTTTTGGGTGTTGTACCACTTGCTTGACTTTTAAAAAAAATCTAGGTTAAAGTAAACACTTCTAGTATCAGATGTAATAAAATGTACTTTAGGGGAGTATTCAGTTTTCTTTGTATTGTGGATACTTTGTTGCTATGACATTTGAAAAAATTGAGTTAAAAGGTTTTCTCCGATTGATGGAGACAAACTTTTTTCTAAACATACTTGAAAAGCTCATTTAAATTGTATAGAAGATTACACAGACATTGATAATGCTATTTTCTTATTTTTAGGCAGTCTGGCACGCTTACAAAAGCATATCCAATGAGCAAAAAACAGTTTCTAAATTTTAGTTTGCACTTGATAGCAAACAAAATGAAAAAGGGTGAGGAATTCATATGTGTATCTACAGAAAATTCAGCCAAAAATATTCTTAAAAGGAAGATGGCTTTTTATTTGTAAAATATGGTGCTCCCTTTCATTGTAAAGAAGATCTATGTTAAAAAGTACAAAAGTAATCCTTATATTTGTAGCTTTCCATAGCCATTTAAAGGGTATTAAAAGTAAATTACAAACCACCACCTTTACACTAACATCTTACCACTTCTAAAATTCTATTTAAAATATTGAAGAAAAACTGAATAAGTTCTTTTACTTCTTTGAGATTTGTGAACAGCTAAATAATTTCCAAGTGGCAAACTTTATTTGAGTTCCAGGTGAAACTAATATATCTTTAAGTTTTAAATTATTTGCTGTACTCCTAAATATTTAAATATTTACATTGCCTGTTCATTTCAAAGCACACCATCACTGGCAACTTTGAATTTTTTTAAGTTTTATTTATACTTTTAAATTTATTCATGACAAGAATTTTTTCATCATTTTGTTGATGTTTCATAGTCCACAAAACTGTTATAATAAGCAGACTGTCTTATGAATGGATGTCATTGATTTGTACTGATGTAGCTAAAAAGCAAATTGGCTTACAAGTCTCAGCATTTTCATAAAATAAACACTCCTTCACACTGCCACCTGAATCCATCCAGTGCAACATAGGAGACATGTCTTTAATGTGGGGCAGAATTAAAAATATAAGGAATAACATAGATATCGATCCTAGTATTCTCAGGAGCAGACAGGACAAGTTGAATGAAAAAATCAGATGATTTTATTTGAGAAAAATTAAAAATGCTTTTTCCTTGCAGCACCTTGTTTTTCTATGCATTTGATGCATTATCTCTGACACATGGTTTAAATCACTTTCTTGGCTTTACCTGTTTACATTTCCATGTACAACCTAACTGTAAGGATAATACACAGAAATTAGGTTGACAAGTTATCTTTTTATGTAATTAAAATCCTTTTGTAAAATCATGGTGCTATAAATACTGTGTACCTTACAGATAATATTATTTTTTTCTTAGCAATTAGCCTTACCTTTCACATCTGAGAAGGAAAAAGACAGCATGTGCTTGATGGTATTTCCCATAACATCATTTTTTTTAACTGACTACACTCAATTTGAGCTATTTCTCTGTTATGCTCTAAACTAAGGCTTTGCCTTAGTTTTTTCCTAACAGAAAATTAGTCGATGATGTACTTAGCTAATTGTCTTTTAATTTCCAAGTTTCGCTTAAGTCATACATTCTTCGGGAAAGTCTTCCCTAAAAACGTTAGCAGCACCCAGGCAAAGGGCCAAGCTATGTCTTAACCTCTGAGTCTTTTCTGGTATTTTGTCTCCTTTGTCCTCACTTCTCCTTGTCACAGTGACCAGAGAACCTTCAAAGGATGTGGAAGGTTTATCTTAGCAGCTGAATCCCTGTGTATGATTTTATTCAGTCCCTTGGCAGTGACCACTAGCTACTTCATTGAATTAAAATAATCGCAGTCAAAGTAGATTGAGCGAAACTCTGTCACAATGGTTCTTCAACGTGCCCTAGTCGTTCAGCTGTCTGTAGTTCAGACTGAAATGCCCTTTCTTCTATGTCAGTTTGCAAGCAACTTCCACGGAACGTACAAATGTTTGATTATTAATCTTGTTTTTGCCTCCCGCTGATCTTAAGTGAATATTTATTCCTAATCTTTAACTTTTACAACTTCTATTTTTCATTTTACCCTTTGATAAACCTATATCTATTTTATTTTGAGAATACTCAACACCTTTTGGTTTTAAATCTTCATTTGTTCTGCTCAAGACTTAGTGGGACCTTCACATTATTTTTTCAGCTGTATGGATGTATAATTGACAAAAAATTACACATATTTACAGTGTCCGATGAGATAGTTTGATACATGTCTACATTGTACAAAGGATCACCATAATCAATCTGATTAACATATTCATCATCATATTCATTACTTTCTTGTGTGTGATGAGAACATTTGCAATCTATTCTCTTTGCAAATTTCAGGTATACGAGTACACTGCAATTAACTGTAGTAATCGTGCAAAGTGAAATAAGTCAGGCCCAGAAAGGCAAATACTGCACAATTCCACGTGTGTGTGGAATTGAAGAAGGTGGAACAGAGATTAGAAGGGCAGTGGCCAGGTTCTGCGGTGAGGAAACGGGAAGACGTTAGGCAACTGTGCATTACTATCGAATCTTCTCTGACATTTTAAACCTCTCTTTTCTTTAGAAACATCCCCTCAATGGCATTTACATGCTTGAAACTCTGAAATCCTCAAAAATCCTCCTTATACCAAGGTCTTCTGTCAACTGCCCTGAATCTGCTTTCTTCAGAATCCAACCTTATGATTTTTTTTCCGTTTCATAGTTACTGGCTTCAATTCACTTTCTTCAATTCTTTCTAAATCCACTTTCATATGACTTCTAAGTGCTTTATTATTCTCAATAACCAAGTAACTTTCTGTTACCAAATCCAAAGGAAATTAACCAGTTCTCCTTTTTTTTTTTTTTCCTTTGGAAGTAAAATCAGTACAGGTGATCACTCCCTTACTGAATATTCTCTACCTTGATTCCAATAGTGCCACAATTCTCAGATTTTCTTCCTGAATCTCTGTCCACTCTTTCAATGCCTTCTTGCAAACTCAACCTTCTATGCCAACTGTTAAAATTCAAAATCCCACAAGCCTTGATCCTAGGACTCACCTTCTCCTCTTTTCTTTTTCCAAACCCTGACTACTTTGTCTTCTGTATCCAACAAGACATCAGAAATGACTCACATATCTGATTGCACGGGACGGATCCATTTGGAAGTTCCAGGCACCTCCAACTCACGAGGTATAATCTTTCTCCCACCACATTTAATCTTCTTTTAGTTTTTTTCACACTCTTCCTTAGTGATACTCCAAGTTTAAGCTAGAAATCAAGTACTGACACAACCAAACCTCATCTTTACTTTTTATATTTCAATAATAACCAAGTATTGTCCATACACACACAGAGACATGTACATATGCACATATATCTTAAATTTCTCCACGTCTCCCCAGCTCTCACCATCTCCATTCGTTAGGCACTGTTTCCCACCTAGACTGATGCGAAGTGCTCCTGCACAGTCTTTCTATACCCACTGATGATCCATTCTCCATAGAGCAGTCTTAGTGACCCACAAATTAATCAGTTGTGGTATATGTACATCATGGAATATTATGCAGCCTTAAAGAAAGATGGAGATTTTACCTCTTTCATGTTTACATGGATGGAGCTGGAACATATTCTTCTTAGCAAAGGATTTCAAGAAAGGAGAAAAAGTATCCAGTGTACTCAGCCCTACTATGACGCTAATTTATAGCTTTCATATGAAAACTATATCCCAATTATAGCCCAAGAATATGGGGAAATGGGTAGGGGAAGGGAGCGGAAGGGAGGGGGGATGGGTGGAGGGAGGGCAATTGGTGGGATCACATCTACGGCACATCTTAGAAGGGTACAGATGAAACTTACTAAATGCAGACTACAAATGTCTTCATACAATAACTAGGAAAGTGCCATGAAGGCTATGTTAAACAGTTTGATGAAAACGTTTTAGATTGTATATGAAGTCAGCACATTGTACCTCACAATTGCACTAATGTACACAGCTATGATTTAATTTTAAAAAAATAATAAAATGTAGACTCCTAAAGACAAAAAAAAAATGCCAATCCCATCCAAATCCTATGCTGAAGTCAAATGCCTTTTATTTTCTTGTACGTTAATTATTTGAGATGCCTGGAACCAAGTGAATATCTAGAATTATACTTATCATATCAAAGTATTTCAACAAACACTTTACAAAAAGGAAGCCCTGTTAAAACAAAAATTGCACTGGGAAAAGTTAGACATAATAGTTAAACAATAGGGAGGACTTTATTCAAAGCTATTCTAGCAAGGGAGAAGGAGGTTGGAGTTGAGTCTCTGCTCCGCTGACACATGTTTACTCTGGCTTTGAGGTGGGTAGAGCTGCTGATCTCTGGCACTTTGTGGAGTGGGGGTGTATCTAAAGGTTGGTGAAGTCAGTTCCAATTCATCTTTCTACCTTTCAGATTTCAAAATTTTGTTTCTGTTGCCCCTTTTTACATTCTTTTTTTCCTCATGGTTTCAATCCATGAAAGAAAGAATGTGTTCGATGTTCAGTCTGACTTGTTTGCCAGAATTCTTGGTATTTTTAAGAAAAATAATACATAAGCATTTGTTAGCAATATACTCTGTTTTAAAAAGATATTAGAACTACCAGAATGCCTTGCTATAGCACAGTGTGCTTACAAATGGCGTCTCATTTGATCTTCCCAATAACACTGAGTTTGGCAAGGATATTTAACTACTACATAAACAGAAATTCAAAGAGATTAAGTTCCTTCCTTAAAAGCATACATTATGTGAATAAGTGGTATAAAACTATTGATAATTATTTCTGACTCAGCCCGACTTTATTCTGAATTATTAACATATTCTGTATGTTCCATAAGTGAAGATAAAGATTATTTGAGTGGTCAGGTTTATAGAGACAGCACCCTAATCTTCATATTTAGTCTAAAAGTTTGTTTCAAATACTTTTTATCAAATATAGTAGAACCTCCATATTTGACCGGCTCCCTCCATTGACCCCCTCTGTAAGTTACCTAATTTCCATGGACCAGACACTCAGCACGTGTAGGTATCCCGACAGCGGGCCTAGTTCCTCACGTTGACCAGCTCCGTATGTTGACCAGCCTGTTACAGTCCCTGGGGTGGTCAACTTATAGAGGTTCTACTGTATTTTATAAGCCATCTATCAATTTAAGGCTTTCAGAAAAATTTATGCTATGAAGATTTTTTTTTAAACTTGTGATTCACTATAGCCCCTTCATTACTAAAAATAATAGTAGCAATAAAATTGTTAGGAAATGATAAGGATTAGCCTTTTTTAAAATTCTATATTCCAATAGGTAAGTGTATTAACCTAAAATAGTCAAAAGGCTCAGAATCCAATATAGAGAGTTTATTTCAATGTAAATTGTGAGAGCAGCCACTGGGGGAGCAAAGCCTCCCTGAAGAAGGATGATCAGAGCTCCCAGCTTGAGGAAAAATGACGATCATTTATAAAGATAAAATGAAGGGGCTTAACGGAATTACAGCATTTCCCATACAAAGGCTAACATGCAGACGTAAGATGGGACTGGCTACCATTGAATACCTTTAAGAGCTTTTTTGTTTAGACATTCTGTTATAAAGAGGTAACAGTCACAGCATCTCTATCTTCATGTCATCCGGTCTAAGGGTGAATAAAGAATAGGAAATCTGTTTAATATATAACATCTCAATGCAAAGGTCGGAAAGCAGTGGTCTTGCACCAGAGAACAGCAGTTGTGTTGCGTGAGTCAGATTTCACGGCTTAACTTTTCCCTTCAGCCTAATAAATTTCCAAGGGCCTGATTTTTGTTTGTTTTGTAAGTTGAATGGTTTAAAGCAGGGGTCCTCAAACTACAGCCTGCGGGCCACATGAGTTGGTGTGAATTATATTTGTTTCCGTTTTGTTTTTTACTTCAAAATAAGATATGTGCAGTGTGCATAGGAATTTGTTCATAGTTTTTTTGTTTAAACTATAGTCCGGCCCTCCGGCAGTCTGAGGGACAGTGAATTAGCCCCCTGTTTAAAAAG
>CAUYRH010170685.1:0-14815 GCA_963574655.1 Perodicticus potto | reverse complement strand
TAGATTCCCACTCTAAATAATCTTCACACCTAACCTTCCAGGATGCACATTTGCCTGTATAGACCAGTCTTGGTTTCTTCAGTTAAGTCAAAACTACACGTTCCTCTTTCCTCATATATTTTTTGCTCGTTAGTGTATTTCTTGAGCTGTTTTCATATTGTTTCTTTCCTTTCTGTGAAATGGTTTTTTTTTTTAAACTTGGGACCACCAAGTTGTAAAGATGTATGTTTTCACCTGACAGTTAATGCCACAGGTATACTGTCAAGTTGAGAAGAGTGAATCAATAACTTGTATTTGTTTTAAAAATTAAATTAATCCTTGATAAAAGTTGCTTTTTTTTTTTTAGGAGTTAGTTCTTGACCACTAGTTTGATGCGATCTCCATTTTGGGTGACCTGTTTTCACCAGCAGGCCTGTTACTCTCCATGACTAACTGTGTAAGTGCTTAAAATGGAATAAATTGCTTTTCTACATAACCCCATGCTGATGGGTTTTATTTAGTATATAACAACCATCAAACACCAACCAGTCTGGCTTCTAGAAGAGTTGTTCAGGTGACAGTTATTTTCCATGGTCTTTGACTAGCAGAAGCAGAATTAAATATAATAGACCCACAGGTATAGAAAAGAGTTTTTACTCCTTCCCAGGGAAAGTGAAATACATAAAACACTGAATCAGAGGTGACATGGATTAGTCTCTGATAAAATAACGTTTTTGAACTCTATCCCTAGAGAACTACATGGATTTTTTAAAGTGTGTCAAAGGCAGTATGATAGAATTAAGGCAAAATTTAAATTTCGAAAAGGTGCTTGAACCTTTTCTCATAGAGAGGTTGAGTCTCCTAGCTATGTTTTTCACGGGGGCCTATACTTAGAGGTTAGAAATGAATAATAGACTTCAAAAGCCTCTATCACCCAAGTGCCATAACCAGATAAAATGCCTGGTTCTTTGCAAACACTCTGTTTTTGGTTTTGGTTTTTTTAACCAAGTAGATCAGTCTGACCCAAAACCACTTTGATGAGGTAAGATCTTTGGGAGAATCTGAATAGCCCTAACCATTAGGTTCAAGTCTGGATTGGTTCCTTATCTCCAAATCTAGTTTTAGAGAATAGTGAAAATTATCTTGACAGAATTTTAAGAGTAAATGCTGAGTCAGCATAGCCTTTAAAAAAAAAGATTTTGTAAAAGGATTCGTTTAAAATCTAATACTCATGGCACAAAGGAATTGAAATTATAAATCCATGTAAATGAAAATTGGCTGCCTTTTTGACCCCACCTGGGCCCCCAGATGTTTTTAGTTTGGGTTATTACAAGGCAAGATACATTATTCGTAATACTGCAAGATGTGTCCATACATTCATCCTTTACTCAACGTGTGTGTGACAGTTGCTGGAAGACAGGCAGCTCATTTTTCCTCCGCTTTGGTGCATTGAGATCTGTATCAGAAGCGTATGAAATAGAATCCAGCTAGCTGCTTGCATCCAACTCTAGAATCTGTTTAAGCAAGTCAGCCAGTATCTGCAGTTTTCACAGAGTGAATTGCTTGCCAAGTCTCTGGCACTTCTTTGGAAGAAAGTATGTCCAAGGGGCACTTAGTGATCTTTTGCTGAGTTTTTTGTTGTTTCTGGGTTACAGATTTGGCCATATATTTCTAAACATCCCCTGTAAGGTTGAGACAAAAAAAAAATAAGTTTGTACCTTCTGAAATACACAGTAGAAAGTTTGATTAAATGAACTTTTGAGGTTTAGTGCAGACTAAGTTGAGGAATGATTGCTACAGTGTGATTTATATAGGATTTTTCCCAGCATATATTTGGGTGCCTCCTATTTGCAATACAGAATGAATAATACCCTATGTGATAATGTTGGGAGGGAGTAGTTAAAATTTTTCTTCTTGGCTGGGCGCCCAGCAAGAGTGAGATCCCATCTCTGCTAAAAATAAAACAATTAGGCTCAGCGCCCCATAGCTCAGGGGTTAGGATGCAGGCCACATATACTGTGGCTGGCAGGTTCAAACCCAGCCCAAGCCTGCTAAACAACAATGACAACTGCAACAGAAAAAATAGTTGGGCATTGTGGCTGGCGCCTGTAGTCCCAGCTACTACTTGGGAGGCTGAGGCAAAAGAGTCGCGTAAGCCCAAGAATTTGAGATTGCTGTGAGCTGTGACACCATGGCATTCTACTGAGGGCAACATAGTGAGACTCTGATAAATAAAAAATAAAATAATTAATTTGGCATTGTGGCAGGCTCCTGTAGTCCCAACTACGCAGGAGTATCACGTGAACCCAGGAGTTTAAGGTTGCTGTGAGCTAAGCTAAAGCCATGGCAGTATGTCCTGGGAAAACAAGAGTATGACTGTTTCAAAAAAAGAAAAAAATCAGTTATAATTGTTAGTTTGTATCCAAGACATAAGTTTCAGAAAATGAATTTATGGCTATCTGTATAATATATAACTTGACACAGCCTTCCTTTTATCCTTAGCGTCTTTAAGGGACTATTATAAGGGACTTCATAAAGTATATGAGAAAATATTGGTAAAACATTAAAGGAGCAGGTGGCTCACACCTGTAATCCTAATATTCTGGGAGGCCAAGATGGGTGGATTGCTTGAGCTCAGGAGTTCAAGACCAGCCTGAGCAAGAGACCTCATCTCTACTAAAAAAAAAAATAAAGAAAAAACTAGTCAGGCATAGTTGCACACACCTATAGTGCCAGTTACTTTGGAGGCTGAGGCATGAATTTGAGGTTGCTGTAAGCTATGACACTGTGGCACTCTACCCAGAACACAGAGTGAGACTCTGTCTCAAAAAAAAAATCAAGGGAAGGATCCTGAAAAATTCATTGGTCACAAAGATGTCTTGGCTCGGCACCTATGGCTCAACGGGCTAAGACGCCAGCCACGTACACCTGAGCTGGCCGGTTTGAATCCAGCCCGGGCCCGCCAAACAACAATGATGGCTGCAACCAAAAAATGGCCAGGCGTTGTGGCGGGCGCCTGTAGACCCAGCTACTTGGGAGGCAGAGGCAGGAGACTCGCTTGAGCCCAGGAATTGGAGGTTGCTGTGAGCTGTGATGTCACAGCACTCTATCCAGGGTGACAGCTTGAGGCTCTGTCTCAAAAAAAATAAAAATAAAGATGCCTTCAGTTTTACCAGGCCCTAAATGTAAGTCTGCAAAGTAAGAACAGCTTCCTCATTTCTACTCAGAGCCATAGTCTTTGAATATTTTATAAGGAAATTCGTGGGTAAACGGGTTGATTGTCTCCATTTTTTTTTTTTTTTTTTTTTAGGCAGAGTCTCACTATGTTGCCCTGGGTACAGTGCCATGGCATCACAGCTCACAGCAACCTCAAACTCCTGGACTTAAGTGATTCTCTTGCCTCAGCTTCCCAAGTAGCTGGGACTACAGGCACCCACCACAACACCCAGCCATTTTTGTTGTAGTTGTAGCAGGCCCTGGCTGGTGTACATGGCCAGCAACCCACCCACTGAGCTATGGGCGCCACCTGATTGTTTATAGTATTAAGCAGTAGTTCTGTCCCTATAACAGAGGCCTAGTTACTTAGGCCTCTCATTGGCCTTCTTTTTCTTAGTCTAAATTTGATAGCACATTTGCTTTCTCTGCTGTCCTAAGGAAATTTTTTTTTTAATTTTTAGAGACAGTCTCACTTTGTTGCCCTCTGTAGAGTGCAATGGCATCACAGCTCATAGCAACCTCCAATCCCTGGGTTTAGGAGATTCTCTTGCCTCAGCCTCCTGAGAAGCTGGGACTTACAGGTGCCCACCACAACGCCTGGCTATTTTTTTGTTGCAACTTGGCCGGGGCCGGGTTCAAACCCACCACCCTTGGTATATGGGGCTGGTGCCCATCCTAAGGAAATTTTATGAATAGCATGTGGGGTAAGGTAGGGTGAGAAAACAGAATGCCCAGATCCTAGATGTTTTATCCTGTTAAAAAATTCCAAATGATGGCTCGGCGCCTGTGGCTCAACGGGCTAAGGCGCCAGCCACGTACACCTGAGCTGGCGGGTTCGAATCCAGCCTGAGCCCACCAAACAATGATGACTGCAACCAAAAAATGGCCAGGCGTTGTGGCGGGCGCCTGTAGACCCAGCTACTTGGGAGGCAGAGGCAGGAGACTCGCTTGAGCCCAGGAATTAGAGGTTGCTGTGAGCTGTAATGCCACGGCACTCTACCCAGGGTGACAGCTTGAGGCTCTGTCTCAAAAAAAAAAAAAAAAGGCGCCTGTGGCTCAACAGGCTAAGGCACCAGCCACATACACCTGAGCTGGCGGGTTCGAATCCAGCCTGGGCCCGCCAAACAACGACAGCAGCAACCAAAAAATGGTCGGGCGTTGTGGCAGGCGCCTGTAGTCCCAGCTACTTGGGAGGCAGAGGCAGGAGACTCGCTTTAGCCCAGGAATTGGAGGTTGCTGTGAGCTGTGATTTCACGGCATTCCATCCAGGGTGACAGCTTGAGGCTCTGTCTCCAAAAAAAAAAAAGAATTCCAAATGATAATTAAGGCATATTTTGAACTCTACTAGTAATTGAAACATTCCAGTGAACTCTGAGGCTTGACCCAGGTATTTGGTGGGTATGGACTTGTCATTAGACACACACTTAAGTCTTTTTTTAAGAAGGCATTAGTATTAAGTTAGGAAAGCAATAGCAATGCAACCATCACTCTTCTACCCACAAAGATTCACCTTGAGACTGTGTCTCGATTCCACCTGCCTGAGGAGTGGAAGCATCAGCCTGTTGCAGGCTCTTGGGTAGCATAGCCCTTTAAAGAAAGACAGCCATTTTCCATCTGTTCATCAATGAACACAATTTGAAAATAATTTCTCAAACTGTTTGGTGGTTCTTCACTGTTTAAGTGAAATTTTTTCTAAGCCCTCCCCATCATCCCCTCAGCCAGTGTTAGATGAGATTTGAGCATGTGCAAAGACTGACTTATAAGTTGAGAGCTCTTCAGCAAGACTGATCCTTAGTTGCTCCATCTCTTTATTCTTCTGTTGCTGGAGTTGCACCCCGCTTCTTAACTGCCTCTGTCTTTCTTCCATTTCCTCCAGCTGTTCCTGCATGAAATGGGCAAGTACACTTGTAACAAGCCAAACAAAAAAATCTAACATTGTCCATGATAGTATCTAAAGAACGTTGTTTAATCTTCATAACGTATTGAGGCTGGTTTTTATATTGCAGGTTAAGGAAATGACAGAAAAAGATTATATCTTCCAGGAAGAAAAAGTGACAATACTTCTGAAAATAGTGATCTGAAAGGAATCTTGTCTATTGACCATAGTGTACTTAACCATTTGACTGCTGAGTGCTCAAGACAAAACAGTGATGAAACGATGCCTACACATGTTAGAATGCTTGTTCATGGTCAAGAGGTTAAAAGAATCCTGGGAGGGTGAACCATGTACTCAGTGCTGTTAGGATCTCTGATGGTGGTGACCCGGCAAATTTCATATACCTCTCCTTCCATGCACATGTTTTTCCACCAAGATAATTAGTAGGTTTTTTTGTTTTGTTTTGTTTTTGTAGAGACAGAGTCTCACTTTATCGCCCTTGGTAGAGTGCTGTGGCATCACAGCAACCTCCAACTCCTGGGCTTAGGCGATACTCTTGCCTCAGCCTCCCCAGTAGCTGGGACTACAAGCACCTGCCACAATGCCCGGCTATTTTTCTGTTTTTGCAGTTCGGCCAAGGCCAGGTTTGAACCTGCCACCTTCAGTATATGGGGCCGGCGCCCTACTCGAACCACAGGCGCCACCCTAATTAGTAGTTTTTATAATTAAAATGTCAAACAAATTGAAAGAAACCATCTTTATGGAAGCAGTTCTTAAATATTGGCTAGAATTCTAGGAGTGTTGTATAACTAATACAAATCCATGTTTAGAACATAATTAGGTGAAGGCTATGTTAACCAGTTTGATGAAAATATTTCAAATTGCATATAAAACCAGCACATTGTACCCCATGATTGCATTAATGTACACAGCTATGATTTAATGAAAACAAAACAAAACATAATTAGGTGGTTAATTTGCAAGATAAAACAGTTTTGTATCTGAAGTTCCTTGAAGTCAGAGATACTTCTGCTTAGGACTTACCTTGAAGATGATGACTATCATAGTTAATTTCCTGCCTGCATTTTTGTAAAAAAAATTTTTTTTGAGACAAGGAGTTTCACTTTGGTGTCCTAACTAGAGTGCTGTGGCATCATAGCTCACAGCAACCTCAAACTCCTGGGCTCAAGTGATTCTCTTATCTCAGCCTCCCACCACAACACTCTGCTATCTTTTTTTAGAGACAGGGGTCTTGACTGGTCTCAGTCAAGGTCTCGACTTGTCTCGAACCTGTAAGCTCAGGCAATCCACCTGCCTCAGCCTCCCAAGTAACCAGGACTACAGGTGCCTACCACAATGCCCAGCTATTTTTTGTTGCAGTTGTCATTGTCGTTTAGCAGTCCCGGACTGGGCTCGAACCTGCCAGCCTCGGTGTATGTGGCCGCTGCCCTACCCACTGAGCTACAGGCGCCTCCCTGTTCAAAGTTTTGCTCAAAAGTTATAGAGGATGAAGACACTATGCCAGGAAGCCCTTGGAAGCTTCCAGATAACTATTTCTCATTTAAATAATTGTTCTCTTGAGTGATCCTTGATATTCCTGTGCACATCAGTCTGAATGTTTGATACTCTGGCTAAATCTCAACTTTCATCAATACTGTCACAGGGCCTTTTTTAGTGCCCAGCCATATCTTGGCACCACACAGGTGCAGCCTTACCACCTAAGGATGTGTCATCTGCATAATGTTGTCCCAGTTTCTCAAACTTCACTGTTTAGCAAACCTGTTTTGGTGAGTCACAACAGCACATGTAGAAAATAGTCTGCACCATCACTGATAAGTTATGACAGGGTGGAACAGCCTCATTGAAATAAAGGAAGAATTGCTTTAATGGCATTAAGGTCAATCTCTAATCTTAATCCAGTGTAGTCTACCACTAATGTCCTGGAAACTGTTTATCATCTTAGAATCTCTCAAAGGCTTTCCATTCTCTATAGTAGCATTCAGACCCCCTTTAGTTTGATCCCTCCCTCTAATTGGAAACCCCATTACTCTTCCTTTTTTTTTTTTTTTTTGAGATATAGGCTATGTCACCTTCAGTAGAGTGCTATGGCATCACAGCTTACAGCAACCTCAAACTCTTGGGCTTAAGCAATTTTCTTGCCTCAGCCTCCTGAGTAGCTGGGACTGCAGGTTCCTGCCACAAGGCCCAGCTGTTTTTTTGTTGCAGTTTTAGCAGGCCTGGGCTAGGTTCACACCCACCAGCCCTGATGTTTGTGGCTGACGCCCTACTCACTGAGCTATGAGCGCCAAACCCCCATTACTTTACCCTTCCATGTGTATATTTTCCTCTAGACAGGCACTGTCCACTACAGAAGCCATTAAGTCACATGTGGCCATTGAGCATTTGAGATACGCTAGCCTGAATTGAGATGTGCTGTTAAGTGTAAAATACACAGCAGGTTTCTAAAACTTAGCACAAGCACAAAAGTAAAATACCTCAACTTTAGATGTTGATTACATATTGAAATATTTTTAGGGCAGCACCTGTGGCTCAGCGATTAGGGTGCTGGCCCCATATGCCAAAGGTGGCGGGTTCAAACCCAGCCTCGGCCGAACTGCAAAACAGAATAATAGCTGGGCGTTGTGGTGGGTGCCTGTAGTCCCAGCTACTAGGGAGGCTGAGGCAAGAGAATCGCCCAAGCCCAGGAGTTGGAGGTTGCTGTGAGCAGTGTGACGCCACAGCACTCTACCGAGGGCGATAAAGTGAGACTCTGTCTCTACAAAAAAAAAAAAAAAGAAAGAAATATTTTTAGGGTGGCGCCTGTAGCTCAAGTGGCTAAGGCACCAGCCACATACACCAGAGCTGGAGGTTTCGAATCCGGCCTGGACCTGCCAAACAATAATGACAACTACAACCAAAAAAAAAAAAAAAAAAAAAATATCCAGGCGTTGTGGCAGGCACCTGTAGTCCCAACTAGCTCAGGAGTTTGAGGTTGCTGTGAGCTGTGAAGCTATGGCACTCTACCCAAGGCCATCATAGCTTGAGGCTCTGTCTCAAAAGAATTTTTTTGGGCAGTGCCTGTGGCTCAGCGGGTAGGGCGCCGACCTCATATACCGAAGGTGGCGGGTTCAAACCTGGCCCCGGCCAAACTGCAAAACAAAAAAATAGCTGGGTGTTCTGGCGGCGCCTGTAGTCCCAGCTACTCGAGGCTGAGGCAAGAGAATCGCCTAAGCCCAGGAGTTGGAGGTTGCTGTGAGCTGTGTGACACCACGGCACTCTACCAAGGGCAATAAAAAAAATTTTTTCATATGTTGAGTTAAAGTATATGAAAGTTATTTAATTTTATCTGTTTCTTATTTTCTGAATGTGGCTATTAGTAAATTTAAAATGATATCTCTAGCCAGGTGTAGTGGCTCATGCCTGTAATCCTAACACTCTGGGAGGCTGAGGTGGGTGGATTGCTTGAACTCAGGAGTTCAAGACCGGCCTGAGCAAGAGTAAGACCTTGTCTCTTTAAAAAAGAAAAAAGGCTCGGCGCCTGTGGCTCAACGGGCTAAGGCGCCAGCCATGTACACCTGAGCTGGCGCCAGCCACGTACACCTGAGCTGGCGGGTTCGAATCCATCCCGGGCCCGCCAAACAACAATGACGGCTGCAACCAAAAAATGGCCAGGCGTTGTGGCGGGTGCCTGTAGTCCCAGCTCCTTGGGAGGCGGAGGCAGGACACTCGCTTGAGCCCAGGAATTGGAGGTTGCTGTGAGCTGTGATGTCACAGCACTCTATCCAGGGTGACAGCTTGAGGCTCTGTCTCAAAAAAAAAAAAAAAAAATGGGGTGGCACCTGTGGCTCATCAAGTAGGGCGCGGGCCCCATATACCGAAGGTGGCGGGTTCACACCCAGCCTCGGCCAAACTGCAAAACAGAAAAATAGTCAGGCATTGTGACAGGCGCCTGTAGTCCCAACTACTCGGGAGGCTGAGGCAAGAGAATCGCCTAAGCCCAGGAGTTGGAGGTTGCTGTGAGCTGTGTGAAACCACGGCACTCCACCGAGGGTGACAGAGTGAGACTCTGTCTCTACAAAAAAAAAAAAAAAAAAAATGGCCAGACGTTTGGTGGGTGTCTGTAGTCCTAGCTGCTCTGGAGGCTGAGGCAGGAGGATCACTTGAGCCCAAGAGTTTGAGGTTACTTTGAGTTATGACACCATAGCACTCTACCCAGGATGACAAAGTGAGACTCTGTCTCAAAAAAAAATAGACAAGTTACCTGGGTGTCATGGTGGGTGTCTGTAGTCCCAGCTACTTGGGAGTCTTGAGGCGGGAAGATTGCTTAAGACCAGGAATTCGAGATTGCTGTAAGCTAGTCTGATGCCATGGCACTCTACCCAGGACACCAGAGTAAGGCTCTATCTCCAAAAACAAAGAAAAAGAACTTCAAGTACATAGTAGCTATTGTTTTGGGGGGTTTTTTTGTTTGTTTGTTTGTTTTTGGAGTTTTTGGCCAGGGCTGTGTTTGAACCCACCATGTCTGGCATAT
Organism: Perodicticus potto; assembly: GCA_963574655.1. Classification (NCBI taxonomy): domain Eukaryota; kingdom Metazoa; phylum Chordata; class Mammalia; order Primates; family Lorisidae; genus Perodicticus; species Perodicticus potto. Next base: position 5,213 of record CAUYRH010170685.1, on the reverse strand, counting down.
GGGGCCGGTGTCCTACTCCTTTGAGCCACAAGTGCTGCCCCATAGTAGCTATTGTTAATCTGTGAATTTACTCTTGTTTTCCCAGGCATGAGTAATCATTCCTGTTTTATTGGTACAGTGCCTTATTTCCTCAACTCTTAACAAGTACTTATTACATTGAAGCATGTTAATTATTTCATTAATTCTAAGATTTTTTTTTCACAGTTTTACATCTCAGATCCGGAAGCACTTTATTTTGTTTTATTTTATTTTATTTTTTTCTTGTTTGAGGCAGAGCGTTATTTCAGCCCTAGGTAGAGTGCCCTGGAATAATAGCTCACAACAATCTCAAACTCTTGGGCTTCAAAAGATCCTCTTGCCTCAGCCTCCCAAGCAGCTGGGATTACAGGTGCCCACCATGAAGCTCGGCTACTTTTTGGATTTTTATTTTTTTATTTTTTTTTTGAGACAGAGCCTCAAGCTGTCACCCTGGGTAGAGTGCCGTGGCATCACAGCTCACAGCAACCTCCGATTCCTGGGCTCAAGCGAGTCTCCTGCTTCTGCCTCCCAAGTAGATGGAACTACAGGCGCCCACAACAACGCCCGGCCATTTTTTTGGTTGCCATCATTGTTTGGCGGACCCAGGCTGGATTCGAACCTGCCAGTTCAGGTGTACATGGCTGGCCCCTTAGCCCGTTGAGCCACAGGCGCCGAGCCTGGATTTTTATTTTTTTATTTTTTTATTTTTTTTAAGACAGAGCCTCAAGCTGTCACCCTGGGTAGAGTGCTATGGCATCACAGCTCACAGCAACCTCCAATTCTTGGGCTCAAGCGAGTCTCCTGCCTCTGCCTCCCAAGTAGCTGGGACTACAGGTGCCCGCTACAATGCCTGGCCATTTTTTTTGGTTGCAGCCGTCATTGTTGTTTGGTGGGCCCGGGCTGGATTTGAACCCACCAGCTCAGGTATACGTGGCTGGCGCCTTAGCCCATTGAGCCACAGGAGCCGAGCCTACTTTTTGGATTTTTAGTAGAGATGGGGTTTTGCTCTTGCTCAAGCTTGTCTCAAACTCCTGAGCTCAAGCAATCCACCCATCTCAACATCCCAAGCATGAGCCACCATGCCCAGCCAAGAATACACCTTAAAATCACCAGGCAGAGGGCAGCGCCTGTGGCTCAAAGGTGGTAGGCGCCGGCCCCATATGCTGGAGGTGGCAGGTTCAAACCCAGCCCCAGCCAAAAACTGTAAAAAACAACAAATCACTAGGTAGGGCTTACATTTTATGAAATACAGTCATTTTGGCCAGTCACAGAGGCTCACACTTGTAAACAGTATAGAGCCAATCATGTTATCCCTTTAATGTTGCAGCTGATTGCTAATAAAGTCCAAACTTAACTAGCTTGGATTTTTACAGTTAATTGTTTTTTTGTTTTTTTGTTTTTGAGACAGAGCCTTTATAGTTAATTTTAATAGCTTTTTATCTTTCACCTATAGCCAAAATTACCGAACTTCAGATAGTTGGGCAAAATGAAATACATTAAGATTACTTGGCTCGGCGCCTGTGGCTAAACGGGCTAAGGCACCAGCCACGTACACCTGAGCTGGCAGGTTCAAATCCAGCCCTGGCCCGCCAAACAATGACGGCTGCAACCAAAAAATGGCCAGGTGTTGTGGCGGGCGCCTGTAGTCCCAGCTACTTGGGAGGTGGAGGCAAGAGACTTGCTTGAGCCCAGGAATTGGAGGTTGCTGTGAACTGTGATTTCACAGCACTCTATTTAGGGTGCAGCTTGAAGCTCTGTCTCAAAAAAAAAAAAAAAATTTACTCAGCCATGCACGGTGGCTGTTATCCTCACACTTTGAGAGGCCAAGGTGGTGGATTGCTTGAGCTCATGAGTTCAAAACCAGCCTGAGCAAGAGCAAGACTCTGTCTCTACAGAAAATAAAAGCTTGGTGCCTATGGCTCAGCAGCTAGGGCAGCAGCCACATACCAGAACTGGCGGGTTCAAATCCACCTTGGGCCTGCCAAACAATAATGACAACTACAACCAAAAACAAAAAAATAGCCAGGCGTTGTGGCGGGTACCTGTAGTCCCAGCTACTGGGGAGGCTGAGGCAAGAGAATCACTTAAGCCCGAGAGTTTCAGGTTGCTGTGAGCTCTGACGCCACGGTGTTCTATCGAGGGTGACATAGTGAGACTCTGTCTCAAAAAAATAGAAAAACTGGGCGGCACCTGTCGATCAAAGGAGCAGGGCACCAGCCCCATATACCGGCGGTGGTGGGTTCAAACCCAGCCCTGGCCAAAAACTGCAAAAAAAAAAATAGAAAAACTGAGGCAAGTAATGGCTTGAGCCTAAGAGTTACAGGTTGCTGTGATCTATGATGCTGCCATGGTACTCTATCCAGGGCAACAGCATGAGACTGTCTCAAAAAAAAAACAAAAAAAAGAAAGGAAAAGATTACTGTTTTCTTTTCTTTTTTTTTTTTTGAGACAGAGTACTACTCTGTCACCCTCAGCAGAGTGCTGTGGCATCACAGCTTACAGCAACCTCAAACTCTTGGGCTTAAGTGATTCTCTTGCCTGAGCCTCCCAAGTAGCTGGTACTATGGGCGCCTGCCACAATGCCCTGCTATTTTTTTTTTGTCGTCGTCACTGTTTGGTAGGCCTTTGGCTGAACCCGCCAGCCCTGGTGTATGTGACTGGCACCCTAACTACTGAGCTATAGGTACTGAGCCAGCATTTCTTTACTTTTTTTTTTTTTGTAGAGACAGAGTCTCACTTTTTCACCCTTGGTAGAGTGCCATGGCATCACACAGCTCACAGCAACCTCCAACTCCTGGGCTCAGGCGATTCTCTTGCCTCAGCCTCCTGAATAGCTGGGACTACAGGCGCCTGCCACAACGCCTGGCTATTTTTCTGTTTTGCAGTTCAGCCGAGGCCGGGTTTGAACCCGCCACCTTCGATATGTGGGGCCGACACCCTACTCGATGAGCCACAGGCGCTGCCCTTCTTTACTTTTTTGATGCGACTTGCATTAATCACTAGAACCCACATAGTTGACCTAATTTTCATAGACTGTACATATACCACATACATGTGCGTATTAATACAGTAGGCCTTGTTCCTTATGTTGATCACCTCTTTATGTTGAGTAGTTTGTTACAATACCTTGGCTGGTCAACTGTATTACTGTTGGACCTTACTCCCTATACTTAAATACCTAGCTCAAATTCCACCTCTTTTTCCATGCAGAGTTCTCTGATTTAGCCAATGGCTAAAAATCTCAACCATCCCATATTCCTCTTACCTGCACATCTTTTAAATCATATATTTCTACCATGTGTTACAATTACTAATGTAATGTCTATTTGAGTATTAGCTGTTAAGGACAGGATTTATGCAAGTAAATAAGTGCCTCTCACTATACTGTGAACTAATAAAAAAAATCGGTGGGGGGCTCAGCACCTGTAGCTCAGCAGCTAGGGCGCCAGCCACATACACCAGGGCCGGCAGGTTCAAACCCGGCCTGGGTCTGCCAAAACAAAATGACTGCATCAAAAAATAGCTGACTGTTGTGGCGGGCACCTATAGTCCCAGCTATTTGGGAGGCTGAAGCAAGAGAATCAGTTGAACCCAAGAGTTTGAGTTTGCTGTGAGCTGTGAGGTGAGCTCTACTGAGGATGACATAATGAGACTCGCTCTCAAAAAAAAAAAGAAAAGACAGTCTTGCTCTGTCAGCCATAATGAACTGCAGTGCTGTGATCATAGCTCCTTGTAGCCTCTAACTCCTTGGCTCAAACAATCCTCACCTTGGCCTCCCAAGTCACTAGAACTCCAGGTGTGAGCACTAGAACACCCAGTCCCACTGTTTTCACAATACAGACTAGAAAAAGCCTAACAAAACTTTCAGGAAGTGAATGTAGCCATTTTCAACAGGGGACACATCCCCTTAAGGATCTATCGAAATCTCTGGAAGTCGCCACATTTCTCTGGAGTGCAGGGAGTAGGGGTGAATGAATAAACCCTTGGGTGCTGAAGCTCCTCACTGAAGTAACCCCTCAAGTTAGGGTTTGACTTTACCCCTCAAGAGAGAAGCAGAATTAGGAAAGAGAGATGCTTTTTATAATATAATTTTCTAGACCTGGGGGTTGGAGGAGGAGGAGTGGGCTGAGGGTTTTTATTTTCAACCTGTATTTTTTTTTTCAACTCCTTATCCACATTAAACTTTTGCAAGGTCCAATTTTATTACTGAGGACACATGGACCAGAGGCGTAGGGGCAGGAGCAGAACCCTAATGGTTCCTCTCTCGTTTTATACATCTACAGCTGTTCTTGCTCCAAGCCAGAGCTGCCTCCTACGGACTTGTGTCCATAAAAGCACCCCCTTTCACTCTGGGTTTTCTTAAAGTACCTTAGTACATATCTTCTTAGTTCCTGGGTATCTTCAGGAAAGAGCCTGTGCTGGAGATAACAACCTCTTGAAACAATCCCCAAAGTTACCTTTTCTGTGTGGAATGCATCTTTATTTAATTTTTTTTTTGCCACCACCCTTTATTCTAGCTACATTGGCCTTCCCAAGGAGCTCTCCCTGCATCTTTTTTTTTTTTTTTTTGTAGAGACAGAGTCTCACTTTATTGCCCTCGGTAGAGTGCCGTGGCGTCACACAGCTCACAGCAACCTCCATCTCCTGGGCTTAGGCGATTTTCTTGCCTCAGCCTCCCGAGTAGCTGGGACCACAGGCGCCCACCACAACACCCGGCTACTCCCTGCACCTTTGAGCCAGAGCCTTCTGGGCTGCCCTCACTTGCTGCACTTTTTTTTTTTCTCCTTAGCTTTTCCTTTATTCCTCAAAACCACTCAAAACCACATTGCACTTAACTAATGGCTTAGTCTACACAACTTTTTCACAAATCACAGCAACTCCTGATCCATTGTGTCCCACCTTCACCCAGATTTCTGCTCCATAGAAACCAGGTACAGAGCCAACAGGGAGGGGGCAAAGGAATGATGAATCTGTGTGTGGCCCCCACCCTACCCCTCCCCTTCCCCACCCGCTTATTCCCAGTGCTCTGTTTCAGGGGAAGAACCATTTTCTTTTTTTTTTTTTTTTTGAGACAGAGCCTCAAGCTGTCACCCTGGATAGAGTGCGGTGGCATCACAGCTCACAGCAACCTCCAACTCCTGGGCTCAAGCGAGTCTCCTGCCTCCGCCTCCCAAGTGGCTAGGACCACAGGCGCC
>CAUYRH010170684.1:0-11634 GCA_963574655.1 Perodicticus potto | reverse complement strand
TTTTTTTTTTTTTTTTGAGACAGAGCCTCAAGCTGTCACCCTGGATAGAGTGCTGTGGCATCACAGCTCACAGCAACCTCCAATTCCTGGGCTCAAGCGAGTTTCCTGCCTCCGCCTCCTAAGTAGCTGGGACCACAGGTGCCCGTCACAATGCCCAGCCATTTTTTGGTTGCAGCCGTCATTGTTGTTTGGCAGACCCGGGCTGGATTCGAACCCGCCAGCTCAGGTGTACGTGGTTGGCGCCTTAGCCTGTTGAGCCACAGGCGCCGAGCCCAGAAGGAAAAATTTTGAATTGGACTCTGGCCCTAGCTCAGCACAAACAAGTGGCTTAAACCTTTCCACACAAATGAGGCCGGTTTCCTGTCTATGGCAAATGTATCTTGTGCTGTAACCTTCTGTCTTGCTCCTACTCTGTAAACCCATCTTTCTCTTCCTCAATAAACTGGTTCACACTTACCTTACTCTGGGTTATCTGGTCATTTTTTGACTAAGAGTACTCCAAGAACAGAGAATGCAGATAGCTGCCTGAAAACCCAATATTTTAGGCAGTCACCTTGAAAAACAATAAACTGTATTATTTTTTCAACTACATTTTTAGACTCTCCTCATCTTCAGATTCTCTGCAGGATCCTTTGTGTTCTAGTTTTCTCTCTCTCCCATACTTCCAGAGAACTCAGCCATTTTCTGAGTCTCTGCTGATTTTTGAATTTGCGTCACAAACCCTAGTCCCTCATTCCCAGGCTTGTATCTTCAGATGTCTCCTGAATCTAACCATTTGCATGTTCTCAGATGTGTCTCAGCCTAAATCCTGCTGAATTCAAATCTCCTTAACCATCTCATTTTTGATTACCAGTGATCAAGGCTGATGAAATGCTACATTGTAGCCTGTGACTTTGTCTCCCATCAGTTGGTATACTGTTCAATAATTTGTCCATAGAAAAATGAATACCATTACCTGTGCACCAAGAGAATTAAAGAAACTACCTTTGGTGGGTTGTATCTTTGCCTTATGAATTTTAATTTTTTTAAGAGAAAGCATTTCAATAATTAAGTTTCAGATTATTGGGTACTGGTGACTATGAAATGTGACATATTCATGAGGACTATTGAACAGCTCTTGTTGGTTGTGAATGCACTAATTAAAACCTCACAACCAAATTTCAGTACATATTAGCCAAAATAATATAGTTCAATTCAAAAAACATTTGTGGAGGACATACTTTGTAATAAAAGTAAATCAGTTTCACTTTCTATTTAACTGACTAAATTAGCAATAGATATTTTTCATGGAGCCCAGAGTAGAATTTCATAAATATAAATTCATGTTTGTTGCCTTTCATGGTGAGTACCTTAGTAATATACCCTTTATGTTAGTATCCTGATAATGATAGAATGTTACATAATTAATTTACATATTTTAACACATATGGCAGATATTGTGGAGAGGCAGCAAAAAGAAAATAAAACTTATTTCTTCAAATGACTAGTAGTTCACAATTTAACTATGAAATTAAGTGATACCAAAAATACTGGTACAGGATTAGTGTCTCGTGTTCAAAATAGTACCTAGGAAGAATTAGAGCAATTTCCTTAAGAGGAGAATTTGACAAATGGTGGCAAAGGAGATCAAACTCTTGCTCTTTGCTGATGATAAGACCTTATGCTTAGAAAACCCCAGAAACTCAACTACAAGACTTCTAGAAATGATCAAGAAACATAGCAATGTCTTAGGGTATAAAATCAAGGTCCACAAATCATTAGCCTCCATATACACCAATAACAGCCAAGTTTAGAAGCAAATCAAAGACACAATTCCCTTTACAGTAGCTCCAAAGAAAATTAAATACCTAGGCATATACCTAACAAAAAAGGCAAAAGACCTACAAAGAGAATTATGAAACCCTAAGAAAATAAATAGAAAATAATAGAAGACATCAACAAATAGAAGAACATACTATGCTCTTGGCTGGGAAGAATCAACATTGTTAAAATGTCTATACTACCCAAAGCAATCTACAAACTCAAGGCAATCTCCATTAAAATACCAGCATAATACTCTGAAGAACTGGAAAAAATAGTTCTTTGTTTTGTAGGGAACCAGAAACAATCCTATATAGCCAAAGCAATTCTTAGTAATGAAAACAAATCCCTGGCTCCGCGCCTGTGGCTCAACAGGCTAAGGTGCCAGCCATGTACATCTGAGCTGGCGGGTTCGAATGCAGCCCGGGCCTGCCAAACAACAATGTCAGCTGCAACCAAAAAATGGCCGGGCATTGTGACAGGCGCCTGTAGTCCCAGCTACTTGGGAGGCGGAGGCAAGAGACTCGCTTAAGCCCAGGAATTAGAGGTTGCTGTGAGCTGGGATGCCATGGCACTCTATCCAGGGTGACAGCTTGAGACTCTGTCTCAAAAAAAAAAAACCAAAAAAAACAAATCCCGAGGCATCACTCTACCTGATTTCAGGTTATATTACAAGTCCAAAGTGATCAAAACAGCATGGTATTGGCACAAAAATAGAGACATAGACATATGGAACTGAATAGAAAACCAAGAGATTAAACCAGACTCTTATAGTTATCTGATCTTTGAGAAACCAAACAAAACATATACAGGGGAAAAGAACCCCAATTCAATAAATGGTGCAGGGAGAACTGGATAACCACATGTAAAAGACTGACATTAGACCCACATTTTTCACCACTTACTTTTAAAAATTGACTCAAGATGGATAAAAGATTTCAATGTAACACATAAAACAATAAAAATCCTAGGAGAGGGTGGCACCCGTGGCTCAAAGGAGGAGAGCACCGGCCCCATATACTGGAGGTGGTAGGTTCAAGCTCAGTCCCAGCCAAAACTGCAAAAAAATAATAATAATAATAATAATAATGATAATAAACAGGAACACACAGCTGAAGATGCAACATGAGAAAAGGGAACTGCAGGAGGAAAAAAAAATCCTAGAAGAAAGTGTGGGAAAAACTCTTGAGGGTGTCGGACTGGGAAAAGATTTTATGAAGACGACTTCAGCAGCAATCATAACAACAACAAAAATAAACTGAAAAGCATATGCATAGCTAAGGACACAACAAGTAAAGCAAATAGACAACCTTCAAAATGGGAAAAGAGGGGCGGCGCCTGTAGCTCAAAAGAGTAGGACGCCGGCCCCATATGCTGGAGGTGGTGGGTTCAAACCCAGCCCCAGCCAGAAACTGCAAAAAACAAAAAACAAAAAACAAAAAAACAAAATGGGAAAAGATACTTGCATATTATAAATCTGACAAAGGCTTGATAACTATGCTCTATAGAGAACTCAAATTAATCAACAAAAAAAAAAAGATAACCCCATCTATCACTGGGCAAGAGACATGAACAGAACCTTCTCTGAGTAAGACAGAAAAAATGCTCATTGTCCCTAACAATCAGAGAAAAGCAAATCAAAACTACCCTGAGATATCACTTAATCACAATGAGAATAGTCCCAAACCTGCAGATGCTGGCATGGATGAGGAGAAGAGGGAAGACTTACGCTGTTGGTGGGACTGTAAACTAATATAGCCTCTTTGGAAAGAAGTATGGAAAATCCTCAAAGTACTCAAATTAGACCTACCATTTGACCTTGGAATCACACTACTAGGCATCTACCCAGAAGAAAAAAGTCATCAAGACATTTGTACTAGAATGTTTATTGCAGCTCAATTTACAATTGCCATGATGTGGAAATGACCTAAACGCTCATCAACTCAGGAAATGTATTAACAAGCTGTAGTATATGTATACCTTGGATATGTTCAGCCATAAGAAAAGATGGTGACCTTACATCTTTTGTATTAACTTGGATGGAGATAAAACATTCTTCTTAGTAAAGTATCACAAGAATGGAAAAGCAGGTATCCAATGTACTCAATTTTATTATGAAACCCGTAGGTGATCTAACACATGCCAACCCAGCAGAAAAACTTAATTCAAGTTGGGGGGAGGGGAAATGAGGAAGGGGGAAGAGAAGGGGGGGAATGGTGTGCTTCCACTTAAAGGGCACAAGGTTAGGGGTGTGTGGCACACCTTTTGGGCACGGGATACAACTGCCAGAGGGACTCTACCTAAAAAATACAAAAATTTGTGATCTGCTTATTTGTACTCTCACAATAACAAAAATTAAAAAACAATTTTTTTTAATTTTAAAAATACAGGAGACATGAGAAGGAGCAGGTGATAAGCCAGGGGCCCTGAGAAGAAAGACAGCAGATTTAGATGAGAACTACAGAGGAGTTCCTTGGCTCCGGACAGAGAGCCATGGAGTGAGGCAACTGGCAAGAGGAGGTACTATGTGAAAACCCTTCTGTTGCTATTGATACAGACATAACTACAGTTGGCTTAAGCCACAAAGGACACCAGGAACTCCAGGGATTCAGACAACTTCAGGTATGTCTAGACCTGGGTTCTCAATGATTTTACAAACTACTCTCTCTCAACTTTGGCTTTCTGGCTTTGCATCCTGCTGGGTAGGTTTTATTTTCCGATAGATTTTTCCCAGGTTATGGCAAAGAGAACCTCCAGTAGCTCCAGGCTCACAATCTAACAAATGTAACCCCACGAAAAAGATCTCTTCCCAGTTCCAGCAAAAGCCCTAGGAAGAACTCAGATTGGACTGGCTCAGATGACATGTCTTCTGCTGACCATGCCTGCCTGGATCACCTACCATCACTGGAGCTAAGGCTAAAGAGGAATACTGTGGCTCCCAAGAGGAAAAGCATTAAGTCCATCGCCCGATAATATACAACAACTTGTGATGGAAAAATAGCAAGAAAGGGGATGTGAGGACATGAAGAATGTGAATAAATCATTCTTTTTTTCAAAATTTTGGCTGGAATTCATTGTGGCAAACCAGTAGTAAAGTGTTTTCCTGCCAAAATGCTTGGATAGCTTTAATTCAGAGTTTCTCAAATTAAAAAAAATATTATTCCTCTAAAGAGCCTTTGTAAACATTTTGGCCTAATCACCTCCTATGAAAGTTTTTTTCTTTCTTTCTTTTTTTTTTTTTTGCTGGGGCTGGGTTTGAACCCGTCACCTCCGGCATATGGGGCCGGCGCCCTACTCCTTTGAGCCACAGGCACCACCCACCCTGAAAGGTTTTTTTTTTGAGACAGAGCCTCAAGCTGTCACCCTGGACAGAGTGCTGTGGCATCACAGCTCACAGCAACCTTCAATTCCTGGGCTCAAGCGAGTCTCCTGCCTCCGCCTCTCAAGTAGCTGGGACTACAGGCACCCACCATAACACTCGGCCATTTTTTGGTTGCAGCCATCATTGTTGGCTGGTGGGCCCAGGCTGGATTCGAACCCGCCAGCTCAGGTGTATGTGGCTGGCACCTTAGCCCTTTGAGCCACAGGCGCCAAGGCCCCCCCGAAAGTTTTAATGCCACAGATATACTACATATCTGCTTATGTGTATGTGTATGTGTATATCTATGCTTCATAGATTAAAAAGAGTAAGTACAGGAGCGCTCTGAGGGAAGGTAGGTGGCGGTGGCCCTGGCTAGCAGCTGAGATGTTAGCTCTGAGGTGTGTCAAAGATGACCAGTTCTAACGAGTTCAAGCTGAACCAGCCACCAGAGGATGGCATCTCCTCGGTGAAGTTCAGCCCCAACAACTTCCGGTTCCTGCAGTTGTCCTCTTGGGACACGTCTGTGCGCCTTCACAATGTGCTGGCCAATTCTATGAGGCTCAAGTACACTGATGCCGTCTTGGACTGCGCGTTCTACAATCCAACACATGCCTGGAGTGGGAGATTAGATCATCAGTTGAAAATGCATGCTTTGAACACATCAAGAAAATCTTGTTGCAACCCATGATGCCCCTATCAGATGTGTTGAATACTGTCCAGAAGTGAATGTGATAGTTACTAGAAGTTGGGAGCAAACAGTTAAATTATGAGATCCCAGAACTCCTTGTGACACTGGGAACTTCTCTCAACCTGAAAAGGTGTATGCCCTCTCTTTGTATCGCGACCAGCTGATTGTGGGAATAGCAGGCCACAGAGGGTTGGTGTGGGACTTAGGGAACATGGGCTCCTGTGCAGCAGTGCAGGGAGTCCAGCCTAAAATGCTCTGCTACCAGACTTGCTGCATAAGAGCATTTCCAAACAAGCAGAGTTATGTATTAAGCTCTATTGAAGGCCAAGTGACAGTTGAATACTTGGACCCAAGCCCTGAGGTACACACAAAAAAGTACACCTTCAAATGTCATGGACTTAAAGAAAATATCCAGCGAATTTACCCAGTCAATGCCATTTCCTTTCACAATATCCACAATACATTTGCCATAGGTGGTTCTGAGGGATTTGTAAATATTTGGGATCCAGTTAACGAAAAGTGACTATGCCAGTTCCATTGGTCCCCCACCAGCATTGCATCACTTGCCTTTAGTAATGATGGAACTGTGCTTGCAATAGCATCATCTTATATGTATTAAACGGATGACACAGAACATCCTGAAGATGGTATCCTTTTTTTTTTTTTGAGACATAATCTCACTATTAGTGCCATGGTGTCACAGTTCACAGCAACCTCAAACTCCTGGGCTTAAGCGATTCCCTTGCCTCAGCCTCCCAAGTAGCTGGGACTACAGGTGCCCACCACAACGCCTGGCCATTTTTTTGTTGCAGTTGTCATTGTTGTTTAGCAGGCCCAGGCTGGGCTCAAACTTGCCAGCCTCAGTGTGTGTAGCTGGTGCCCTACTCGCTGAGCTGCGGGAGCCAAACCCTAAAGATGGTATCTTCATTTGCCAAGTGACAAATGCAGAAAAAAAAAACAAATCCACCTAATGGAAAGCTTGTTTGCTTCCTATAAATACATGCTTATCCCTTAAGGGATGTCTTATAGTTATTGTGGACAACTTCTTTAGTAAGTGGATTTCTCAGTTCTTACAAGGAAACTGTCATGTACCCTTTAATACTTTGTTTAGGGTGGGGAATCTTTGTGTCCTTGTGCTGTAGTCTGAAGAACTCCCCTTCCAACCCCCAAGCAAGCCTGTTTGCTGTTTATGAGCATTTGCGTTCTTTCTGTAATATAACCTAAACCTGTTTTTCCATGCTGCCTAATAAATCAGAGATTCAGAACCTTTAAAAAAAAAAAAAGTACGAAGTTTACTCTTTTTATTCAGTGCAAGGTTAAAAACAATAAAATAAAATTTTAAGTTAAAATTTTAGCTAAATTAAAAACATAAAACATAAAACATAAGTATTTAACTTATCTTTATACCTGTATTTGCCGAATAACTTTTTTTTTTTTTGAGACAGAGCCTCAAGCTGTCACCCTGGATAGAGTGCCGTGACATCACAGCTCACAGCAACCTCCAAATGCTAGGCTCAAGCGAGTCTCCTGCCTCCACCTCCTGAGTAACTGGGACTACAGGCGCCCTCCACAATGCCCGGCCATTTTTGGTTGCAGCCGTCATTGTTGTTTGGCGGGCCCGGGCTGGATTCGAACCCGCCAGCTCAGGTGTACACGGCTGGTGCCTTAGCTGCTTGAGCCACAGGCGCCGAGCCAGCTGAATAACTTTTAATATAATTTATTTACTTATAATTATAATGCATCTAACTATATCCAAATAAGCACTTTATATAAGTGAATAATAATAGCAATATAACCAATTTCTTAAAGATCACTCAAAACTATTTTTTTCAACAAAGTAAAACACTTGACAATAATTGACTTACTAAACATTACTTTTAACTTTTACTTGACATGAGAAAATAACTTTAATATAACTAGATGTTTGATATTTATTCAGATATCATTGACATTTTTTCTTTTCAGCACTTGACATTTAATGATGGTTGAATAATTTTTATAGAATTATATAGTAATCTAGACCATTTTTATTTATTTCTCAAAGTTCAAGTCAAACAAAAGAGCACTGAGGATCTAACGTAGACAATATACTCAAGGCAGCTAATGGCAGCCAATAGGCATGTCCAGGTCAACTTTCATAATATAACTTTGAGACTAAACAATCAATTGAGAGAAAATCCTCCAAGCACAGCCACCATAGCTTCAGTACTGATCTTCTATACTTGTTTATCTCCCATGTCAATGCCAATCCCACTGCCTTAGGAAGTCTTAAAGGGCAGGCACTATTTTTTTTTTTTCAGTTTCTGGCCAGGGCTGGGTTTGAACCCACCAGCTCCGGCATATGGTGTCGGCACCCTACTCCTTTGAGCCACAGGCGCCGCCCAAAACGCTCAACTATTTTTTTGTTGCAGTTTGGCTGGGACCAGGTTTGAACCAGTCACCCTCGGTATATGGGGCCGGCGCCCTACTTACTGAGCCACAGGCGCTGTCCTGTAGGCACTATTTTTTCACCAGGCCAGTTCCCTTGTTTGGGACCCTCCATCTTGTGAAAATGAGGTGTCTGGATCTGAATATTATAGTCTGTCATAGAATAGAGAGAAAGGAGTGCCCTCCCATGTTTTGTATCTAGTAATACCAGCTAATATTACATGGTAGGGGTTGTTAGCCTGTGTGACTTTCTGAAGCCTATCAAACAATAGACAGAAATCTCTAAGCCTTTTCCCACATATCCTGCTTATATGCTGAACTCCTTCTCCATCCAGTTTCTGTTTCCTGAGAGCTAGGTGTGATTTGCATTCGTACTTGTTACATTTCATTATTGGAATCTTCCTACTATCCCATCAGGTTGAGATATTTGAAGATCCTGATTCTGTCCACCAATGTGTTCATTCATTCATCATTTATACATTCTTTCTCTAAAAAAATTTGTTTTCATTGAAGTTAGTAGGAACAGAGACAAAAAGTGAATATGACGAAAAGAAGCAAAATTTTCAGTTTGTAGAGTTAACATATGTGCTGAGATCGAGCATGTGAAGTTTAAATCTAAGTTTTGCCCTAAAAGGGACGTTTTACCTTCTCCTTTACACACATCTCCCATGATGGGCAGATGAGAGGTCTAAACAGGCTTCCTGGAGAGTTATACATGCTGATGTTTTCAAAATAAAATGCACTTGGCACCTGAGACTTAATCAGTTTATATATAACAACATACATTGTAAATGTTACTGGAATAAAAGAATGTTATAAAAATGCAAAATACGGCCCTTTTAAGCCCATAATACATAAAGCATTTTGTCATTTGACCATATTAAACATATGCTAACAACCTAACATCAAACACTGAGTCATTTAGCAGCACGATTTGTCTACAAAAAAGAACTTGCTACTGATATTCTCTATAATGAAGGCAAAAGGGTGTTTTTGACTTGAATTATTTGGACATTTGGCCCAATCCTTTACTCAGGGAGAATACATTTGGCTTATGAGAGTTAATTCATACCATTTGGAGGCTGAAACAGTTTTAAAGCTGTCTTGGAATGTCCTAAATTGTGCCTAGGAGACCTGTTATTGACAGATGTGTTCATGTAGTCTGGTCAATTGGCATATGGAATTTTTATGTACAACCTAGTGCAAAAGTTTCAACATGTAACATTTATTAGTGCTCCTACTGGCACGGAGAGACATATGGTATGCACGTTACTTGCAGAAGCCAGCTTTGCAGTTGGCTTTACAGGCCTGATTTTGCTCATTTTCCCAGGTCTCTTAACTGCATCTGCTCATTCTCCTCTCCACTCCCCAACCCCACCCCAGAGTGCACTGTGGGAATTTCCCTTCCCTCCCAAGGGTTTGACAGGATTTCCCTTCTTTCTTGCCCCTTCTTTGCCACCTCCTCTGGCTTTTCACATCCTCCCTCTAGTCCAGGATGAGCTGCGGTGGGGGCGGAGCAGGAAGAAAGCTCCCTACAGTTGTTCTCAGTCTGCCCAGATGTCAGTCTCAGCAGCATCCATCCTCCTTCCTCACAGTTTTTACTCCACACTCCACCTCTCTTCAGGTCTCACCTCCAGAAATGAATACTCAGGTCAACAAGAAATGCAGATAAATCTTTGGTCCCAGATAATCCCAAAGGAAAACCAGTGGTGGAGATTGGGGGAAATATCTTCCCCTCTTCTTGGTAATATTTACATGAAATAGACTGGGGGAGGGGAGCAGCATGGAGCTTTTTGCTTTTAGAGTCTCTGCCCTTTCTCTACTGCTATTCAGCAGTACAAACCCTTAACAACTAAAAAATACCTTAAAGATACATGTGCTCATGAGTTTGTGTGTGTGTGTGTATAAAAGGTGTGTTTGAAGGCCTGGCACTGCGGCTCACATCTATAATCCTAGCACTCTGGGAGGCTGAGGCTGTGCATTGCTGAATTCAGGAGTTGGAAATGACTTGGAGAAAGAGTGAACTCTGTTTCTACTAAAAAATAGAAAAATTAGGCCAGGCATAATGGCCCATGCCTCAAATCTTAGCATTCTGGGAGGCCAAGGCAGGTAGATTTACTGAGCTTAGGAGTTCAAGACCAGGCTGGGCAAGACTGAGGACCTACCTCCATCTCTACTAAAAAAAGAAATAATAATAGAAAAACTAGCTGGGTGTTGTAGTAGGTACCTGTAGTCCCAGCTACTAAGGAGGCTAAGGCAAGAGGATTGTTCAAGCCTAAAGAGTTTGAGGTTGCTATGAGCTCAAACTCTTGAGGTAATAAAAAAAACTACCTGGGTTTGGTGGTGGGCACCTATGGTCCCAGCTACTTGGGAAATTGAGGCAGGAGGATCATCTGAACCCAGAGGATCACCTGAACTCTACCTAGGGTGACAGAGTGAGATTGTCCCCAAAAAATAAAAAATAAAAAGGTGTATCTGCATAGTGCTGATTCTGAATTCTGTTCTTCAGTGGCTTATAGAGGACAGAAATTCTGTTCAGAAGTTACCAGTGGTGGTGGTGGAAGGGAAGTAGCTGGGCTGGAGTGACTGGGGATGCAGCTGGGAGGAGCTTCTGGAGATTAATTAGTGGAAAACCCTGCCAGCCACAACCCTTGGACCCTCGTCCTAAAGAGGCCCAAGTTCTCTCTGCTCTACTTCTTTCATCTCCATCCACATACCTGCCCTGGTCTCATTCTGTTCCCTGTCCCACTCTCTGTAAAAAGGTATGCTTTAGATAGAGGGCTATAATGAAAAGCCTGCCCCCCTCACCCTGCTGCATTACAGTGGCCAGAGGTGAGGGGCAGAAGAGAGGTATAACGGAATTCCAGCCATATCTTCATATAGAAATACCATCGTACATGATGGAAAAGTTGAGTAGTACGGTTAGAACTTCTCTAAAGAGAAAGAGTCTGGGCTTCCTTGGTTGACCATGGGGTATGATAGAGAGGGCACTGGCCCGGGAATCTGAGACTTAACTTCTAGTCTTGGTTCTGTTACCAAGCACTTTTGATGAATCACTTAATGTTAGCCTTTAAAAATCCATTTATACTTCTTTGAAATAAAATTATATTTGCCCACCTCACAAGTTTATGAAGGGGGTTAGTACATGATATGAAACAGGCAGACGCTGTTTAGAAAGATATAAAAAGTGGTATAGGCTCAGCACCTGTGGCTCAATGGGCTAAGGCGCCAGCCACGTACACCTGAGCTGGTGGGTTCAAATCCAGCCCGGGCCCACCAAACAACAATGACGGCTGCAACCAAAAAATGGCCGGGCATTGTGGCGGCTTCTATAGTCCCAGCTACTTGGGAAGCGGAG
>CAUYRH010170682.1:0-15000 GCA_963574655.1 Perodicticus potto | reverse complement strand
CCGTTTGGTGCCAAAGCCAGCTAAGCTGCGCTTCCCTTTGGACTCCATCAACGTTAACACGTAAGTCTGCAAAAACAACACCGGCTCTAAATTTTATCCACAGTGTCACACAATCTGGAATACGCCTTAACCAGAGGCAATGATGAACTTAACATGTGCCTGGTGTAAATAAAATTTGCCATAGGTCATTTTGTGTGTGGGTTCCAACGACGGTTTCATCATCAGTTTTTATTAAATGAGTGTCTCATGCATTTGAAACGAGTCATTGATTCCTTACGACTTATGAGATATCCATCTGTTTGGAATTTTTTTCAACATTTTAACAATTCCCCTTCCTATTTCAACTCTACAACCGATGATTAGAGAGCTGGAGAATTTAGCCTCTGAGTGGATTTTCACCATTTCAAAAGCATAGTCGACTTATATATTATTTTAAGTGAAAGAATATTTCAGATGTGAGTGAAATTTCCACATGCATTGAAGAAAAGAATAAGAGATGGTGCATGAAGTGTAAGATAATATACTTCTCCCCAAAATGAAGCTGGGCATACACCAAGCATTTGAAAACCCAGGAAGGCTTAATCTTCATTAAATACAGTTCATTTAATTTTACCAATAACTCATACCCAGTATAGGCAGGCATGCTTGTTTATCCACAGAATTCCATATAGAAAAACCATGAGTCCCAGGGCAATTCCTGTGTTCAACCGGATTCGCATAACATATAAAAAAGGAAGGTTCAAAGAGTAATTATTTCCCTTTCTACGGACATACTGGTCAATAGCAGTTTGCTCCACTATGAACGTTAAGATTCTTTCCTTAAAGAAAAACATGATTCTCTTTTCTTTATCTCTGATTCATCACGCTCTGTCTCTGATGAAAGAAAGACTTGAAAATTACTCCCTATTCATCCCCCGAGATTTTTCCACCTGGCGACTTTTTCCACCAACATAAACGCGCAGAATGATTCTGCTCTCTCAGAAACTCTATTTCTTTTGCTGCTTCTGGAACATTAAAGCTGTCTGGTGAGCAGGCGGGAGGTGTGAGACTTTAATCGGTTTTAGCTCCCCTCCACCCATCCGTTCAATTCTCAAAAGGCACCAGTGACAACGTGACTCCCCGCTACTTTTTATAAACTCATCACACAAGTCCAGGGGATGTTTTATGAACAATTTTTGCTCTTTTTTCTATCTGTAAAAACACACAGAAACCCACTTTGCTCCACAGGCTGCTGGCCAAATATCTAAAGTGGAAGCTGTGGTGAGTTGAATGAGGGCATCCAAGAGGTGTATGTACACCCTCAACACAGAACTTGTGCGCGGGATTTTATTTAGAACAGTGGTTCTCAATCTTCCTAATGCCTCGACCCTTTAATACAGTTCCTCATCTGGTGGTGACCCCCAACCATAAAATTGTTTTTGTTGCTACTTCATAACTGTAATTTTGCTACTGTTATGAATCGTAATGTAAATATTTGGTATGCAGGATGGTCTTAGGCGACTCCTGTGAAAGGGTCATTTAACCCCCAAAGGGATCACGACCCACAGATTGAGAACCGCTGATTTAGAACGATTTTTGCAGATGAGATGAGGTCTCTTGACATTGTTTGGCATTAGAAAAGTGGACTGGTTCCTAAATACAATACCTACCATCCTTCTAAGAGACAGCAGAGGAGACACAGACACAGAGGAGAAGCCACGTGGAGATGGAGGCAGAGACTGGAGTGATGTGGCCACAAGCCCAGGGAACCTCTGGGATCTGGGAGAGGCAGGAAGGAGCCTCCCCTGGGGCCTCCAGAAGGAACCAGATACATCGTAATGGGTTGAATGGTGACCCCAAAATATATATTCAAATCTTGTCACCAGGAACCTATGTGTAGAATGTAATTTGGCAATAGGGATTCTGCAGACGTGATTAGTGACGGATCTTGAGATGAGACTATCCTGGATTAGACCCAGTGACAGGTGTCTTCCTAAGAGGCAGCAGAGGAGACACAGACACAGAGGAGAAGCCACGTGGAGATGGAGGCAGAGACTGGAGTGATGCGGCCACAAGCCCAGAGAACCTCTGGGATCTGGGAGAGGCAGGAAGGAGCCTCCCCTGGGGCCTCCAGAAGGAACTGGATACAGCGTAACGGGTTGAATGGTGACCTCAAAATATACATCTCTTAGCTTTCATGCATTACCTATGAACAGAATGTAATTGGCAATAGGGTCTCTGCAGATGTAATTGTTGAAGCATCTCAAGTTGAGACCATCCTGGATTAGGGAGGGCCCAAAATCCAATGACAGGTGTCCTCCTGAGAGACAGCAGAGGAGACACAGACACAGAGGAGAAGCCACATGGAGACGGAGGCAGAGACTGGAGTGATGTGGCCACAAGCCCAGGGACACCTGGAGCCCCCGGGAGCTGGGAGAGGCAGGAAGGAGCCTCCGCTGGGGCCTGTGGAGGGAGCGGCCCTGAGACACCTGCACCTCAGACTCCTGGGCTCTTGGGCTAAGGAGAATAAACTGCTATTATTTTTAGCTACCTGGTCTGTGCTAATGTGTTACCAGCAGCCCCTGGACATGCGTACAGAAGTTTTCCTGCAAACCCTAGATGGTAAATTTGCAGCAACACCTGTTTCCTTGGTCCTTCGGGGCAGGAACTGTTCAGAGGAAAGACAGGCGTGGAGTACCACCTGTATGTCCATAAATGTAGTTCTGCATGGCAGGGTCCTCCTCTGCTTCTCAGTAGCGCCTTTGGAAAATAGCCCCTCAATGTGAAACCCATGCTCAATTTCACAGCAAAATGAAATTATTACACATACCTCCTGTGACATGGCTCGCCCTGATAAAATTGAACACTGAAATAAAAAGAGTTGGTCCACTAAGAATCAGACATCCTTCAAGTAAAAAAAAGGGGGGAATAAGCAAAGCAGACTGCCTTCTCTCTCAGAAAGCAGGAAAATCGGGCACAAATACGTAAAAGGTTAGACACAGGATGAGAGTTTTTACAACACGTGCAAAACTCAGGACCTATAGATCTGAGTTATAATGAAAAACCTACAATCGAAAAGGAAAAAAAACTGGTTTTCAAGCCGGGACCACAAATTTAACTTTCAAATCATTGCCGCAGGCATTCTCTCTCTCTGTCCCTCTCCCCTCTCTCTTTGATTTTTAGGTCCTGTTACTCAGGGAAACTTTGAGCTCTCTAGAAATTCTTCTCCCAGTTTTCAAAGGGACCCTGGTGGTCTTGCTCTCCAGCTCCTATGCAGAGCAGACGCTTTGTACTTGGAGAGCAACACGACCTTCCTTTCCTCCGAGTTTGGGTTTCCTGTCTGAGTACAACTTCTGCAGCCGGGAATCAAATGCTCCACTGACATTGTCACCATTTGCCATCATCTCTCTCTGGGCATCTGTCAACATTACTGCTCAAGCAAGCTGTCAAATTTTGCTACACTCGGCAACGTATGACATAAACCTGCCTCTCTCTACCTCTCTCTTCCTTGTTAGTCTGTGAGGGGACAAAAGACCCCTGTCCCAAACCCAAAGCCTCGCAGAGATTACAATGAAACCACTCTTTCCTCTCTGCTTTTCAGGGAAAACACCGCAGGTGTCCGTGCAAACGCTTTGCAATGATGTGACCCCATTGGGATGTGAAAGTTACTAACAAGATAAAACATCACATACGGGCTGCAGGTGCACTAAGCATGCTCAGGTGTGCAAAGCTATTTTCAAGAAATACGTATGGGCAGGGGATACCTAAAAGGTAAAAAGATTTGGAAAATGGTACTGGGAAGAAAAAATGCTGAATGTTTAACATAGCTCGAGAAGAGTGGTGTCAAGATGTATGATGGAGCCCTGAGTTTCTTCAGAAGGTCGTTAAAGGACAACAGTGGGGTCACAATTTCTGTGTCTTCAGAGGTTCAAAGCCTGAGGGGATACCACCTGTCTTGGAAGCATGGAGCCGGCCGCAGAGGGACCTGAGTGATGACGTCCGTCCAAAGCAATTATCCGGAGGAACCGTAGAGACTTGTCCCACCGCCCTTCCAAGGGCACCAACTCGCCCCAAGTTATGAAATCAGTTATGGACACAGCCAAGACGGCGTTCCACCAACTCGCCCCAAGTTATGAAATCAGTTATGGACACAGCCAAGACGGCGTTCACAATGCCCCAGGGCCCCATTCCCCCTGCATTCCTGAAAACAACAGCAGTCCCTGACTCCATAATAGAAAGAGAAATACAGCCCTAATTATACTAACCACCTCTCCCAGCCAGAAGTCTTATCCTTTTAACCTTACGGTAATGCCGCGCGGAGAGAAAAGGCAGCCTCCCATGTGGAAGCCATCCCTCTGGTATTGACTGGGAGGCCACAGTCTTTATTTCATCAAACCACTTTCCTGCTGCAGCCTCACACAATTCCCAGTGACTCCAAGGTCAGCAGTGGCCATTTGCTCCCGTACCCTCACGCTGAGCTCTATTATTGCCCATCAAGAATGAAACAGCCTGGTTATCTTCCTGCTGTGACCGCAGCTATTTCATTCTCATGCCCTTTTAGCTGGGCCTGGTGCTCACACCTATAATGTGAGCATTTTGAGAGGCTGAGATGGCAGGATTATTTGAGGCTAGGAGTTTGTGACCAGTGTGGACAACACAGCAAGACCCTCATTTGTGCAAATTCTTTTTGAAAAAATTATCCAGGCCTGGTGGTGCACACATGTAGTCCCACCTACTCTTTGAGAAGCTGAGGCAGGAGAATCATTTGAGGCCAGGAGTTTGAGACCAGCCTGGACAATTTAGCAAGACCCTCATGCATGCAAAAACTTTTTTTAAAAGTTAGCTAGGTGGGCGGCACCTGTGGCTCAGTGGGTAGAGCACTGGCTCCATATACCGAGGGTGGTGGGTTCAAACCCAGCCCTGGCCAAACTGCAACAAAAAAATAGCTGGGTGGTTGTAACAGGCACCCATAGTCGTAGCTACTCAAGGGGTTGAGGCAAGAGAATCACCTAAGCCCAGGAGCTAGAGGTTGCCATGAGCTGTGATGCCACGGCACTCTACCGAGGGCGATAAAATGAGACTCTGTCTCTTAAAAAAAAAGATAAAGTTAGCCAGGTGTGGGCTGCATGCCTGTAGTCCTGGGTACTTGAGAAGCTGAGGCAGGAAGAATCATTTGAGGCCAAGATTTGAATAAATGATTCAAAAGGAGACACTTTTGAGGCCAAGAGTTTGAGACCAGGCTGGACAACAAAGCAAGATCCCTGTTCATACAAAAAAAAAAAAAACAGCTGAGTGTGGTGGTGCACAGCTGCAGCCCCAGATATTCAGGAGGCTGAGACAGGAGGATTGTTTGAGCCCAGGAGTTGGAGGCTGCCCTGAGCTATGACGATGCATTCGTGATCTACCTAGGGTAAAAGAGCGAGACCAGATCCTGTCAAATAAAATAAGATAAAATAAGGTAAAATAAAGTAAAATGAAATAAAATAAAATAAAAGTAAAGTAACACAAAACAAAATACAATAAAACTCAGAGAAAACCTCTCCTGATAACACTTCTTTCTCAAAGGTGGTGCAGAACAAGAAAACGATAAAAAATCACATCCAAGTCAGTCTGTGAGATAGAGCGCACATCCGTTGATCACCCTGTCTCGTTTCTTGAAACCAAGCATCCCCTGGGCCAGCCTGCCTCCTTCCATTGTGGAAGTTTTCGCTGCGTTCCCTTGTCTGTCTCGACACCGTCGTGGCTGTCTCCTTTCTGTCTCGACACCCTCCTGGCTGTCACCTTTCCCATTTCCAGCCTTGGTCTCCTTCAGTCCAAAATGCTCTTGACCTCATGGAAGAGGCGATTATATGGCTGAACTTGCTGTGTTCTGTACAGACCCATTCATTTCGCGCTGTCCTGATGTTCCTGGGATACCAAACACGCTTCTCATCATGGTCTATGAGAATTATCTGTACTTTTCCTCCCTTCTCTGACTGCCCCCTACCCTCATTATTCACTCTGATTTGCCTCATTCTGTGTCTGCCCAGGCAGGCAGGGGTCCTGGGTATTCGGTAAGGTTTATTTGCCCATCTCTGAACCCCAGGCTTCATCACGCTCTCTCAGGAAGGAAGCTGGTCTTCCATATCACCAGCCCTCACCCACTCACCCGGCAGGGGTTTGTTCAGACACCACCTTCTCAGAGAATCCTGCCTCGATCTCCGAACTTTGGGGATGAAGGCAAAGTTGGTGCCCACGTCTCTGGCATTATTCCAAGGGGGCATTGTCCACTCAACGCATGTTTCTTGAATGAATACAGGGTTCATTTGGAAATCTGTCTTAAAGGGGATGGTAATTTATGACATAAAAGGATTACATCGCGTGTGGCTCAAGGAGTAGGGCTCCGGCCCCATACGAGCGAGGTGGTGGGTTCAAACCCAGCCTTGGCCAAAAAAAAAAAGGATTACATCAGCTCCCCTTCCTCCTGGCATGCTCTGTGGATAATAATTGTATCTAGATTTATTTTTTATTTTTTATTTTTTTTGCAGTGTTTTCTTAGTCAGAGCTGGGTTTGAACCCGCCACCTCCAACATATGGGGCCGGCCTCCTACTCCTTTGAGCCACAGGCGCCACCTCATCTAGAATATTTAATAGTTACAAGAGCAGGTTACAGTCTGCTTATACCTCCAGACAGGTCACAATTCACTCTTCACCGAGACATGTTAAGCCAAATTTTCCTATTTTTTTTTTTTTTTTTTTTGGAGAACAGACTCTGTTGCCCTTGGTAGAATGCCATGGTGTCACAGCTCACAGCAACCTCAAACTCTTGGACTCAGGTGATCCTCCTGCCTCAGCCTCCCAAGTAGCTGGGACTCCAGGCGCCCACCACAACACACAGCTAGTTTTTCTCTTTTTAGTATAGACAGCATCTTACTCTTGGTCCTGGTGGTCTCACGCTTCTGAGCTCATTCAATCCCCCTTCCTTAGCCTCTCAGGCTTGAGCCACCACACCCAACAGGCCAAATTTAATATCTGAAAGGAGGCCGCCTTAGGCTAACCTTAATTTAACTCATCTTTTGGTGGGTAGCTTAAATATAGTTCTTTCCTTCAATGTGAGGAACTTGGGAACAGGTTCATGGCTGGACACCCCCCTGAAATTTCAGAGATGCTTTGTGAAAGGGGTGAAGTTACCCTTACGTTTCTGTCCAGATCCTGCAAGAAATACAATATCAAAACCATCCAAGTTCAGGGCCAGCCAGTGTGTATTGCTTTACAGGGCCCTGTGATTTGAGATTTGATAAACCAAAGTAAACATCCCTTCTTCTACTAAGACAGGCTCGATGGTTAAGGCAGTAAAAGTTAAGTAGAAGTCGAAGGCTCAGGTTGCCATGGCAACTTCCTAAATTCCTGTGGCTACAGAAAAAAAAAAAAAAAGAAACCACGCTCACTCTTGCTAAGCTCCCTAAGAAAATGAGCTACCCCACAAATGGTCAGAGCCCTCCAAAGTCTGATTTACAACCCAGACCACGACAAGTCTGATGTGACCAAGGCTCGGCCTTAAGAACATTCTTTTTGGATAAGTAATCCCAGAGCTTTAAGCCAGTTCCAGTCACCTTATAAACGCTGTGTGTAAGCTGGGTTTGTGTCCTATAGTTCACCTCTGGATGGAAAGAGCTGAATTCCACCTATTTTAATGATAAAACCATGCTGGAAAATGCACATGGGGTGTATGTTACATATATGTCTGTGAACTAAGGTAAAATCTTGCTCCCTTGAGCTGCCTGACGGATTGGCCAAGGGGATCCCTAAAACTGAGTTTTTACCATGAGAAAGGAGACCAGGCCTGCCTCATCCTGCCCGCTTGCTCCTTAGAGACGTCCTCTGTGACTCACTAACAGGCCTGAGCCTCTACAAGACACCCATGCAGCTCCCCAACATACACAGCAAGCCTGTACCTTGTCTCTGATTAACAGACCATTATCTGAACTCACCATCCCTTTTCTCTGACTCCTGGCCTGTTAGACAGAGTCCAACTCTTATAGACAATTGTCAGCTAAAGAATCTTCAAGCCCACCTAGACCCTGTGGGCCACCACTTTGAAATGTTCCACCTTTGGGGGACAAACCACTGTTCAACATCCACATCCTATTAACTTATGATTTTGAGTCCCAAATTCCTGTCTCCCTGAAATGTCTAAAACCAAATTACGGGCTGGGCGTGGTGGATCACACCTGTAATCCCAGCACTCTGGGAGGCCGAGGCAGGTGGACCACTTGAGCTCAGGAGTTTGAGACCAGCCTGAGCAAGAGTGAGACTCTGTCTCTACTGAAAATAGAAAACTCAGCCAGGGGTGGTGGCAGACACCTGTAGTGTCAGGTACTCAGGAGGCTGAGGCAAGAGGATTTCTTGAGCCTGAGGATTTGAGGTTGCTGCGAGCTATGAAGATGCCACAGGGCTCTACCCAGGGGGAAAGAGTAAGACTCTGTTTCCAAAAATAAAACTATAACCCCCCGACCGTGAGTTCACTTGCTCAAGGCTCCTTGGGTATGGCTCTGAATCATGGTCCTCCATTTTGGCTGCCAAACAAACCTCTTTAAATTATTTTACAAAGCTTTGCTTCTTTTCCATTGATGTGTTCACCCATTGTGCGTGCACTCAGCTCTCCTCGTGATTGAATATAAATTCTCCCCCAAATGCACATAACACTGCCTTCCTTGGCACAGAGCCTGTGAGGTACAAACCCCACCTGCACCTTCCCGTTTGGAAGACAGAGCACGTTTCATCCATGCCTGGGACTGGGTCTTCCCAGTTTGCAAACTGACATCACCAATAAAGCTGCCCCTTCTCTCTTTTAGCTATCCTGGAGGCCTTTTGGACCATAGGTCAAAACTCAGCTAAATCCTCTTGTAAAAGAACAGAATGTGCCTCCCACAAATATGCCAGTTTGACAGAAGGGTTATTGTGAGCTGAAGGTGGTTGAGAAACAGCAAATGTAACAGCAAAACAGGACCCTCTCTGCACTGTCCCATCTCCCTAAACACAGGCTTCGACCTTTAATCATGAGAAACACCTCCACCCAGAGAAAGTTCTCCTCCAAAAATTATAAAACAAACCTCACTCAATTAGTTCTTACATTTCGGTAGTTTTCCTCACTTACTTATCTCCCCACGGTTTGCAGCTCCTAGAACCTTTGGAGGCCTTTTGTTTTTCCCTTTGTCTTTTTTACTTTTTTACAAATTTATCGTACTTGCCTCTTTTGCTAGATAAGTCCCAAATTCTTTTGTTTGTTTGTTTTTTGCAGTTTTTGGCCAGGGATGGGTTTGAACCCGGCACCTCCGGCATATGGGGCCGGCGCCCCACTTCTTTGAGCCACAGGCGCCACCGTAAGTCCCAAATTCTAACCAGCTCTTTCAACTGGTCACTGTCTTAGTCCGTGTGGCCATGCATGGATGTTTTAATAAACTCATTGTTTTTCTGTTGTTCATTTGTCTTTTCTCAGTTTAATTTCCACAAGACTGTAGCTACAGAGCTTGCAAGGATAGAGGGAAAAGTGGTGGTAGTTTGTATTTTGTTTCTTAGTCTCTGCTGTCACCATCATGAAATCCTTAAGAATTTTGCAACAGGGGGCTGACCCTTTTGCTTCTGCCCTTGGCCCTGCAGACTATCTGCTCAGAACCACAGGAGGCAGATGCCAAGAACTGAGGTTGTTGGAGTCATTATTATTCAGATGGAGAGCAAGCATGGATTTGTGCAAAGGTTTACACTTAAACCTGCATGGTTCTTGCGCCCTCACGTTTGAAACACATGCCGTCATGCAGGGACCTAAATTTGTCTGCGAGGGTTAAACTTAGAATGTCCGGAGTGCTGAAAGAAAAAGAAAAAAATTGAGGTTTGGAAGGAGTGAGAATTTCTCTGCTCTTTAAAGGAAAGACACAGCTGGAGATGTGGGTGGCTGTTTGGCATCTTGGTAGCGGGAGTTTCACTCACATGTCGTCTGAATGTGGTGGAAAGTCCAGCGGGGTGCAGTTGGGGAGGCAGGATTCTTGTGAGTCAGAAGCTGTCTTTTCCATCTGGTGGAAGCCACCCCTCAGTCTGCAACCTGGAAAACCCGGTTGCACAAATTCCGTCACCCAGAGGTGTCCAGGCAACTAACTGTCACCCCATAACTACCACCCACAAGGTATCCAGGGGACCCACACAGGCTGTGCACCCCACCCTGGTGTACCTTCCCCATGTGAAGAGGAAACGAGCTCTATTCAGACAGGGGGGACCCCTGAAGCCATTTGCAGACTGGAAAACATCGGAAGTCACATAACCGTAACCCCTGGAGTCTTTGTCACCTGTCAGTCAGTGGACCCTGAATCCCGAAGGCGTTCAAAACCAAATTTCATAAAAGATTTGCATTTCCAAGTACCCTTCTAGGCACCCTCCTAGTTACACTATCTCCATAGATAAATTAATCCAAGATCTGAGGTTGGGAGCTGACTGCAGCTCAGACTGTGTTGGGACTATTTGTTATATGCTTATTTTTCTAATTCTCGTGGGTTTTCCCATTTCCAGGAAGGGTCTTGGGGCCAAAGAAACTATTTATATATAAAATACATATGAAATATGGCACTATATATTATAAAATACATGTGTGTATATACTATGTAACCTTATATAGTATATACATTATATAATCTTGTATATTATATACATCATATAATATATGATATATAATATACAATATACATTGTATATATATTGTATATACTATTGTATATAATATACAATATATAATGTGATATATTACAATATAAGATGTATATTATAATATTACATTATATAATATATTACAATATTATATCATATTATATTATAATATATTATAATATTATATATTATATTAATGTATCGACATTATGCATATAATGTATATTATATATTATAATATATTATAATATATTACAATATTATAATATA
The DNA here is from genome assembly GCA_963574655.1 of Perodicticus potto. Taxonomy (NCBI): domain Eukaryota; kingdom Metazoa; phylum Chordata; class Mammalia; order Primates; family Lorisidae; genus Perodicticus; species Perodicticus potto. Next base: position 4,077 of record CAUYRH010170682.1, on the reverse strand, counting down.
CACTACATGCAATATTACAATATATAATGTATATCATAATATTTTATTATTACTATTACAAGTAATATAATATAATACATTATACATCATACACATTATAACATATATTACTATATATCATATACTATAATATTATATAATATATTACAATATTATATATTATATTTATATATACACATTATGCATATAATGTATATAATATGTATACATCATATAATATAATATTTAAATATATAATATTGATATAATATATTACTATATAATATATTAATATATAATATTAATATAATATATTAATATAATATATTTAATATACAATGTATATTATATATTATGTATAATATATTTAATATATAATGTATATAATATACAATGTCAAATATATATAACATTATATATTATATTGTATATTATGTATATTATATACCATATACATTATATACATTATATATTAAATATATTATACATAATATATAATATACATTGTATATTAAATATATTATATATATTTATATCAGATATATTGTATATTATATACATTATATAACATAAAATGCATACCTGTATATATATACATTATATGTTATATAACGTATACATATTATATACATTATATATTATGTAATGTGTATAACTTATATATACATGTATATATTTTTCCATCTTTGGACCAGTGCCTGGATTATTCTAGGTGATCAAATAATGTTCACCACATACCATTGAAAACACAGATCAGAGGCACTAGTTGTAATTGCAGTAGCATTGGTTAGAACAATCCAGATGATACATATGTATATATTATATAATCTCATATATTATGTATATTATATACATTATACATTATATAATGTATATGCATTATATACATTATAATGTACATATATGTATACATATTATATACATTTTGTCATATAATATACAATGTATATAATATACATGATACATACATATTATATACATCATATTTTACAATATAGGATGTATATAATATACATAATATATACATATTATATACATTATATATTGTGTAATGCACACATATTATGTACATCATAGACATAATAAATATAACATATATATTATACATTATATAATGTATACATATTACATGCATTATACACATAATATATATAAGATATATATACATATATCTAACACATATGATTCATATACACATATATCTATTTTTCCACCTTTGGACCCTTGCCTGGATTATTCTAGGCGGCCAACTAATGTTCACCACATGAAGGCTGAAAAAGCAACGCAGATCACAAATACTGGCTGTCATTAAAGCATCACTGATTAGAGCAACCCAGATGGTATATTACTATATTAGGCAGTTTGATTTCTCTCTCTCCCATTCTAACGTTTGCTTTCTGTTGATCCTATCAGTAAGTTTGGGTGATACACTACTCTACCCCACCTGACCTCTTATGGGGTTGAGAGCTGTATACAAAGTCCCCACCAGCTCAGGTGCCTAAGGCAGGTGGGTGTGAATGTCTTGAGGCAATCCGCTACCATAGACTGAAAGGGGTCTCTTTCCTCATCAAATTTATTTTCCAAGAATGGAGTTTGAACTTATGCTACCCTTCTAAAAATGATCCAAAGATGTACATTTAAAAAATTGCATATCCTATCAGGGATTTTGAGTCAGCTGTGCACTTAGCTAGATTATCACGCCCCCTAGAGGTGAAATGCATGTAATGATTAAGAAAAGCATTTTCCTACATTATCACCTGACAGAAAATCTCAATGAAATCCAAGTGGGCGGTGAGGGGGAAGGGGTTGGGTGAGTTCTCATCCAGCAGGTATATCACACATGTCCTGGGTGAGAGACACAACTACAAGAGAGACTTTACAGTTTTTGCCCAGGGCTAGGTTTGAACCCACCACCTCCGACATATGGGGCCAGCGCCTTACTGCTTTGAGCCACAGGTGCCGCCCCTCTAACTAGGACTTTAAACCTATGGAAACTATGTAACCTAACTGTATGTACCCCCATATTAAGCAGAAAAAAACAGGAGAAAGAAGCAAATTTGTCTACGACTTACATTACTAGATGCTGAAAATGGAAGAAAGCAACAAAAATGATGCTTTTTTTTGAGACAGAGTCTCACTCTATGCCCCGGGTAGAGTGCTGTGGCATGACAGCTCACAGCAACCGCAAACTCTTGAGCTCAAGCCATCCTCCTGTCTCAGCCTCCTGCATAGCTGTGTCTGCAAGCACCTGCCACCACACCCAGCTAGTTTTTCTATTTTTAGTGGAAATGTGACATTCCTCTTGCTCAGGCTGCTGTTTAACTCCTTAGGTCAAGCATTTGGCCTGCCTGAGACTCCAAAAGTGCTGGGATTACAGGCTAGAGCCACAGCCCCTGGTCTACTATGCTTTGTTAAAAAGTAAGTATAGGGTGGTACCTGTGGCTCAAAGGAATAGGGCGCCATTCCCATATGCCGGAGGTGGCAGGTTCAAACCCAGCCCCGGCCAAAAATTGCAAAAAAAAAAAAAGTATATATCATTTATACCTTCCCTTAGGGGAAATGTTTAAGTATGCAATTTGGAGTGTTCAGAGGAAGGGCTAATATTTGCATCATTTTGAAATGTGACAAAACTTTCAACTCTAATTTTAAGGCATTTTCCAAGCAGATGCTAGAAAAGTAAATGTTTTATCAGCTGGTACATATTAGGCCGTGTGCTAGAATCATTTTGTAGAAATTATCTCCATGAATCTTTGCTGCAGTGCTGTGAGGGAGGCACCTGTCTTATTTGCACTTGAAGGACGGGATAGGTGGAGTCGTAGACAGGTTGAGAAATTTTACCAAAGATGTTTAAGAGGCAGGTAGAACCACACCCAGGAAACCCAGTGTACTTTCTTTCTATCCAGCACTTTAGAAAGCCCCAAATCTGGGGTCAAAAACCTGGACTCTAGACCTCTTTATTCTGCTCCCTTTATGATTAAAGCCTTTGACAATCTCTACATTTTGTTTTCTTCATGCAGAAAAGAATAAAGAGGATTTGATGAGATGTTCCCAGAAGATCTTTCTTGGGTGAAAATTCTAAGATTCTCTTGCACGGCATTCCTCATTTCACAACTCCTTCATAAATAACTTGATAATAAAATAACAATGTTTTGGAAACATTAGCACAAGAAACAGCAGAGAAATTCTTCAAGGTGTGAAAAAAAAATTCCGTGTTTGGGGTAATAAGGTCCGATATAGATTAGGTGGGATTATTAAAACCCTTGTTCAATAGCTAATGTTAAAAGCATTATTTGTATTTGACTTTACGGTTACATATTCTTCTTTTATCAACATTACGAGAATAGTTGCACCCAAAATCAATCAGGCAAACATAAGGCTGTTACCTATAGGGTTACACCTTGGGAGACACGCATGAAAATTTGAGGTTGGCACAGTTTTCCGGATTCTGGGTCAGGCCCAGTTCAGTAACTTATAAGCTGGGTTCTTGTAAGCAAATTTCAGACCGTCCTCAAAGCCCAGATGCTTTTCTAAAAATTATTATCATCATATAGGGGTGCACTGGGTTAAATTATGACCACGTCAAAAAAATATCATAAAGAGCTCCTAATCCCTGAGACGTGTGAATGACACTTTATTTGGAAATAGGGTCTTTCCATTTGTAATTAACGGGAGATGAGGTTAGGTGAAGTTACGGGGTAGGTTCTAAATTCTGTATGTAGGTCGTTAGGAAAGTTTCGAGACAGACTGTTACGGTCCAATATTTCACTTCCAAGAAACACAATCGGCAGTGTCCTTTCTGATTCACTTGTCCAACTGTCTTTTCTTTCCCTCCCTCCCTCCCTCCCTCTCTTCCTTCCTTCCTTCTCTTCCTTCCTTCCTCCCTCCCTCCCTTCCTTCCTTCTCTCTCCCTCCCTCCCTCCGTCTTTCTCCTTCCTTCCTTCCTCCCTCCCTCCTTCCTTCCTTCTTTCCTTCCTTCCTTCCTTCTCTCTCTTCCTCCGTCTTTCTCCTTCCTTCCTTCCTCCCTCCCTCCCTTCCTTTCTTCTCTCCTTCCTTCCTTCCTCCCTCCCTCCCTCCCTTCCTTTCTTCTCTCCTTCCTTC